>JAYESA010000008.1:17328007-17470507 GCA_036927795.1 Iris macrosiphon
GCCAGTGGCTAAACGCCCAAAATGAGTAAAATGTGAAATAATGAGTAGGGAAGAAGAGATCCACTCGTTTCTCTCAGTGGCCATCCGCCTGGTGCGCTCCATTGTTCAGGGGAAAGTACGCCTGATCCTCGGGTGCTGGCTCTAAATCTGGCTATGCAAAACCAGTAGGGTTAGACCCCAAATAGCAAGTACCACAAATGAAGCACTAATGCAGAAATAAAACCAGGTTATGAAATATATATATATATATATATATATATATATATATATATATATATATATATATATATATATATATATATATATATATATATATATATATATAGTTCTGTCTCGTAGTTTCGGTTCATAGCCTATCGTGACACAACAATCTAACCCTACAACCAAATAAGGATAAGGGTTAAACCATCGCATCATGATAGCCCATGTCCCTAGACTATTTGACAGCAAATACAATACACAAACACACTCAGTTACATAATCGGTTAATCACTTCTACGGTTTACTAGATGGAGTCTGGGTTATCCCAGAGATATTATGCATATAGGAATCCTCAGATCGAACCAGGTACTATCAGGGTTAGCTGAGCCACAAATCGTCGCATAGCACATAGTAGTATGCACCGGTCCCTCGTAAGGCCACCATGCTAAGATCGCATAGAACACATAGTATCATATAATAGTCGTATATTGCCATCTACTAATGAGAATTTAAACAATATCCATGGGGACTAGCCTGCATACCCCAATTCAGATGACTGGAGGTGGATAGTTAGGCACGATCTCGAGATTTAATTCCCTCCCAATGCTCTACAAGTTTAGTTGCCTAGTTAACCCTAATGTTAACCGGAATCTCATAGCGTGGTCACATGGTATTTCCCTTATATGATGTACCATAGTACGGCCATGCTAGATACGAATCCACTTTGTCACTTGATAGTTCAATTTGGATTCACCCCAGCGTGATGCAACAATCAACAGATCCTAGCTATGTTTGGTCATTGACTAACCCTTATGTCCATGCTGGGGATTGAGACATATTACGTTACGTAGCGCATAGGTACACCGCAGTGTAAACATGTAATATAATCGCGTAGGAACACTTAGCACGTAGGAACACATAGCACGTAGTAAGTGTATCAGCACAGATACAAGTGGTCGAGTCATGACACATAGATGGGTCTAATACTTTTTTGGTCATCAAAGTCACACATACAACTCATAAAGTTCAAAGGAACATTCAACCAAAACTAGTCCAATAAAACGTGTGCAAGGGGCCACATGCCCGCAGAAGGATCAAGGCCGTATGAGAAGTCAGGCCGCATGACAATCCTGGCCGCATGGAGTCATGCCACATGGAGTCAGGGCTAAGGTCTACTCCTCGGGATAAGTAATGAAGCGACGAGAAATAATTAAAGTGTCGGTGATGTGACATAAAGTGTGATGTGACATAAAGTGTCTCAGGAAGAAAAGATAAAACCATAAAAAGATGTGCCATGGTTTCAGAGTCATGTGTCCAATGATGGTGGCCGCATACTCTGCTTGTCGCATAAGTGTCGGTGTCGCATGGAGTTCGATGTCGCATGGAGTTCGATGTCGCATGGAGTATTTGGACTTAGCGAAAATCTCATTCGTTCAGCGATTGAACACAAGTATTCAAGGACACTTATGCGATGGCAGTCATGCGTCAACAAGATGGACTCTTGCTGGTCAATATACGGCAAGAGCTCTGGCTGCATAATTCTTTCGGGCCGCATAGCACTCTCAGCCGCATAGCTCGCTGGCCGCATAAAGACTTCGTCTTCTCCAACAGCAGGTTCGACCATGGCGAAAACTCCCAAAAACTGAAATTTGTTTTCTTCATAAAAACTATATTTTAACTCCGAATTGAGTGAACCAAAAGCCAAAACGTTCGAAATGAAGTGCTCAATCCTTCCAAAAAACTATTTTTCATAAATACTATATTTTAGTAGATCAAAACCACCAAAAACTCAAGGAACCCATGAAACTCTAAGTTAGAAAAGTATATCTAAGCAAATATATCCATCAAAATCGAGAACTCCAAGTATTAAAAGCGGTCATAATCATCATAAGCATATAATAGACTAATAAAATGCAAGGAAAGAATAAGAAACGAAAATCAAAAGGTTTTTCCATGTAGTGTAAGGTTTACTTGCCTAGAAATGAAAGAAAGAGGGAAAATAAAGAATGAGGAAAGAGAGAGAAACAAGTTAGCATATATAGCTAGGGTTTGAGGTTTAGACCATGGATTCAAATTCATGAATAAACTAACCCACAAATAAACCATGAACCATGCTAAACCAAAGAATGGATCTAGTCTCCATGCATGCAACCTAATGATCATGTGAGCAAGAAATACTCTAAGCAGGAAAAATACAAGCAAGAAATAAATATATTCCAAAATACGTATTTTGGGAACAGGGAGTGACATTTCTACCCACCTAAAAAAAAATTCGTCCTCGGAATTCAAACCCAAGGCTAACTAGAGAAATCAGAACAAGAACTACGCTAACTACAAGATCATGCAATAAAATTCAAGCATATGAAGAAACTGTGTCACATAGCATGGATAAACGAATCACGGGATTCGAGATACGAAGTCATAAGAATGAATTTACCTTCCGAGTCGAATATGTGCAGATACCGAGACCGGATATCATCCTCGCGCTCCCACGTCGACTCTCCCAAAGGGTGACGACCCCAAGCAACTCGGACAAGATGAATAGTTTGATTCTTGAGCACCTTCTCCCTTCGGTCCAAAATGGATACAGGTTGCTCCTCATAAGACAAGTCGGTACCAACGACTAGCTCATAATGGTAGAGGATATGACTCGGATCCGAGACATACCTACGCAACTGAGATACATGAAATACATCGTGCACCTCACGTAGCGAAGGCGGAAGGGCAAGACGATAAGCAACATCGTCTACCCGCTCTAGAATATCGAACGGACCGACGTATCGCGGACTAAGCTTCCCACGAATCCCGAATCTAATGACTCCACGGGTTGGAGAAATCTGCATGAACACGTAGTCGCCGACACAAAACTTTAAAGGTCCTATCATTATATTGTTCTTTGTTATGACTGGATGATGCAAATTGTTTATACCACGACAATCCATATATAGAGAGTTTCTCCAGTATGGAGTGCTAGGTTGGGACACTCATCTAGAGTTCCTCCGGTACTTGGTGCTGGGTTGTGACCCTCATCTTTGAGCACTCTAGTGTATTGACCTGTCACTTCTCCTACTGTAACATATCATCTAGCATTACTCCTGGGATGAGTGGTTCCAGACCTAGTACTAGCTTATCATCTAGCTTCCTTCCACTATCATGGAAATAGAGGAGCCAACAATTTTCGTCCGCTAGAAGGAGATGGATAAGGTCGATTCGTTACATGAAATTGATCGTCCCTTCGCACCTCCTGATGAGGGGAGGACGGAGATATGTCTTGACGGACCAAATAAGTAGGTTACATTTTCTTCTATTAGATAGCTAACATTTTACTTCATATATATATATATATATATATATATATATTTGTTCTTGGATGTACTTATATTTGTATAGGTATTGAACTTCGGTAGTCCAGGGAGCATTGGGACACTTTCTGAGGTAGAACTATGGTGGTCCTTAGATCAACTATACTGATGCCTGTCACTCCCTTCAAAATTTCCATATTTGTACATGTATTTTATCCCGTATCCTATATTTTTGTAGTTTCTTGTATCAAGTAATGATAAGATATACTGTATTTGTATTGTTAGTATATATATATATCCAATAACTGACCCATGTATCTTGATAGTGATTTTCTATTAATGCCTCGAGAACACTACGAACAGAACGCCCGTAAGGAAATCAATCAGTCTGAAACTCATTAACTAACTTATCTAACTGAATTTTGATTTCTGTTTTTGACAAGATAATTATATGGAAAACTATCCTAGACCTTTAGATAGATCATTGTCACTTAACAGACTCATACGAGGACTAATGCATAGACCGAATATCATGAATCGTCCAGGAAGTGGATTTTCTATCTAAGCAGTGTACCGACAGTGTACTGCCGATATACTGCTTGGGAGTTACTCCCACAGTCACCAGTATTGTCTAGCTTATCCATTTAACCATTTGTCCAATAGTTTCTTATAAAGGGTTATAAATGGTGGGAAGTCATGAATCCATGACATAACAGCCCATCAATGGCTCTACTTTATCTCTACCTCTCCTTATGGTATCTCTTTCTCTCCTTGCACTCTTTTCCTTCACCGCTACTGTAGCCTTTCTCTCTCTTTCTTCTTCTTGGAGATGGCCCTAGGATTGAGCCTAGAGCCTAGAGCTTAGAGCTTAGAGCAGATCTTGAGTTCGAGGTTGTTGACTTTGGACCTATCTAGGAGGAGGAGTAGAAGATCTAGCTAGGGGATTCTCAAGAAGTAGGCAAGTACATCTTGTACTTGGTACTAATTTTTTTAATGTATTTTAAATCTTGAAAACTGTTCTTGCATAGTTTTATACGTATTTACATTGTTTTCATATGATTTAAAATTTTATCATCATAGGGATATGGATTTTGGTTGTGATTTGGGCTTGGGATATCCATTTAGGATAAATCCTAGACCTAAGTCCTAATTCATGGATTTAAATATGGTACTTGGCTTTTGATCACTTCTATAGTCAAACTTTTCTAAAGAATCCCTTCCCTAGTTGTTGTAAACCAATTTGGTGAGATTTTGATAAATTTTGGACCCATAGAATCATTTTTAAGCCCAATGTCTACACTGTATTATTACAGGCGTTAGATCGACATTATACCACCTATATACTGATGGTAGGCTGCTGAACCAGTCATTCCTTCTAGTAGAGCCCAGTACCTGCTTTGATGCGAAATAATGTATCGATGCTATACTGTCAGTATGCCACATGTAAATTGGCATGCTATTTGTTCAGGATAGCTCCCGGTTTGTGTGTTATTTCGACTCGAGGGAACTTAGCCTTCCCCGAAACATTCTCTAGTGCCGAACTACTGTCCTTTAGTTCAGTATCCGAAAGTTGTTTAGCTTTCAAAGGCTTCTCTCATGAACCCTCACGAGGGCCACTGCCCCCTTGACCCTCTTCCATTGACTAGACACCCCAAAACTCTGCGTAGGGTGATCAAGATTATTTGATTGTTCAAACTGCAAATTAACTGGTGAATTTTGTGTGATCTAGTACTCCCTAAAAAACCTATATTGAGGATTAGCATAGTGTCTAGTGGTTTTATCCAAGATTTGGATATTTATTATATAGTGGTTCAAGAAAATATTTATGATGATGAATATGATTGATTACCTAATTGCCCTGTTGCTAACCTAGCTATATTGTATATGTACTATCTATTACTATGACACCCTTTGAGGTAATGATCATGTTATTGTACCGAGGTACTCATGTTTACATGTTGCATTGTGGTATCTTATTCTTCTCCTAGTATTATATACTATACAAGTACGGATATACATGTATTTTGTTAGTGGTCATTGCGTGACTTATGATTAGGATTTTGTATTGAGTGCTATATTTACGCTCAAGATGAATCTTGGTTGGAACCCTTAGGAACCAATTAAGATTCACACCCAGCATATACGTACTCCAGTACGACATACAAGATGGATGATTGTGTGTCCACGACACCAAATTCCAAGAAAAATGGTAGGGATAATTAATTAGTTAAAATATATAGATTATTATAAGAGAAATGATCCCGATTGCTTCATTTTCTTACTGGTCGACCCGGATAATATGGCATATCCTTTTATTTCTGGAGTGTTGTATATGATATATTCATAGTACCGAGTCAATATCTTCCCTATTTGTGGACTAAAACTGTTATTTTATATCCGTAGCACCAAACCCGGTGATTGTTCCGTGAGGGGTCGACTGTTACTAAGTATTATTATTTGTCTCTTGGCCAGTCTTGCTTAGCCAGTGCAAGATTGTCGAATTATTATATTATTGGAATAATTCAGATATATCATAGCAAGCGGTAGGAACAGATTGGTCGCTGTATTAAACCACTGTTTGTATAATATATTGTCTGCTTGTAGTCTTGGAGACCTACATTATTTCAACATAGTAGTTCACCTATTGTCCTTGTTTGGTGTAGGGGTGAGCTAATACCTCGATAATAGACTACAAATTTAGGCTATGACACAGGTTCCTATATATTGATATTGATTGGATTTTCTGCATTATTCACTTGTGCTTTCTTGTGGTACTTTTTATTAGGGATAGACCTCTTTGGTTTTGTTTGGAAAGATTTAGTAGCTGAACTAGAGGATCTACCGCCATTTCCCCAAGATAGTACATACTAAGAGGATGACCACTACGGATCCTGAGTGGATTTCTTCTCCACCACTCTTGACATCATTTTTATTCTTTTGAGACGTTCAGACGTCTTGTTTAGCCCGTGTATTCTGGAAGCCTGTTCCCTAGTCATTTTGACATCGTAATTGTATAATTAGACCGCAGTTAATGATGCGATTATATATGATTTGATATTGTGCTAGCTTTTCGTTTTGTACAACTAACTTCGTAATTTTTTGATAGAGCATTAGGGATGCCTTACTGCTTTATCATATATGTTCTATATTACTGTTATTTATTTGATTGATTGAGACATAGTGCATTCCATGAGACCATAAGAGACTTTTATTATAGTATGTATCCCTTTTTCTAGGTACAATCAAGGTCATATTGTAGGATACTCTAGTATACCATAGTGCGTAGCTGGCCGAGTCATGCCCCCATTCTCCGTATTTTGGTACCGGGGCTTGACAATGCTCCAAATTAGAGAAAGCTTTCTGGATCATGTATAAGTAAATTTAATTTTTGTTATAATTAGCAAATGTATATGCATTTTTATTATTTATGTATAATGTAACCTAACATATTATGCTATAGTGTTTTACAGAAAATGCATTATTGGCTATCACACCGGGCCGAGAAGATTGAATTCATATTTCTTGCGGTCTCTACGAGGATCATCAGAAATGCAATCATTGACCAGAATGATCGATGTCGGTTGGGACAACCAATCAAAGGATGGATGTATAGAGGATCATCAGGAATGCAATCATTGACCAGAAGGATCGGTATCGGTTGGGACAACCAATCAAAGGATGGATATACAGAGGGCTGTAATGATGGCCAAATTTGGTGATAATAAATACATGAAGAGAACGAAGAAAGCGAAGGCGGCTAGGGAGAAGTCCGATAAATGATGTGGTGGCTCGATCCCGATGACACAGCATTTTTGTCGTATTACATATTTTCTATTTAATTTAGGGTATATTAATTTATGAAATTTAAGATATATTAATTTATTCAATTTAGGATATATGTGTTTAAGTTTAATAATAGTTAATGTTTTTAATTTTAGGTGCATATGGGACAAGATGCTACTATGTTGACCTTCTTCCTGGCTATCCATAGTAAGGACAAAAAGCTCATCGACGACAGTACATCCCAGAGCTACATAAGTATTACAAAACCAAATTACTTTTATTTTTTATATCCCTTTAGAAGTTAGGTTATGTAAATATTAATAATTAAATGCATGATGAGTAAATATTAATTGTAAGCTTATCGAGCGATTTTATAAGGTAGGATGAGTTTTTTAGACTTCGTGGGGCGACAACACAACAGATTGCCGTACTAGACAATGAAGAGAATGGTACTTCCTCACAAGCCCCTAACTCTTTTGTACGAGGAGCTGTAGAAGACCGCTGATGGTGGTCTTCAGAGGGGTAGTACTACTGTTAGGGATCATACAACTGCCTATATTGCGACGGAGACCTCCAGACCCCCCTCATCCAATAGTGTGCATTCGAGGGCCACACAACGTTTGCATGAGTCAGTATGAGTCTAACAGATTGTCTCTTCGAGACAACTTGCTCTGGAGGATATCATCGATAGAGCCCTAGCCTCAGCCAGACGAGTCGGTCTTCATAGTAAGTTTTGAGGCACTCAAGCACACTATTATTGAGCTCACTTAATTGACCCATAAATCGCAGAATAATATTACAGAGCTAGCTGAGTCTATAGAGTGCAACATTACAACAGTGAAGGGGACGCAACTTGCTCTGAGTGAGACATTAGAAAAGAGCACTGGTATGTTAGCCCAATGTTTAAGTTGCATTTTTGAATATGGCTAATCTGTTAAGTTTAGCATTATGATAATCGATCAATCACTATAGTAACTTCTACTTAAACTCAACATTGTCCAGATATGCATTAATGACATAATATTTGTTTCTGTATATTGTTTTGTTCGTCGAACATGTAGTTGTAGAAAGTAATAAGTAAGACCAACATGGACATATGCAATGAATAAATGATAATAAGTCAGACGACGTTATACCAGTAGATTTCTCTGAACCGCCTACGACTTATCCGGAGCCTCGTACTCCTGGGTTCCGCTTTTTATCTTTGGACAACTGCCGTCAAGGGGAAAGGCGTCACAACTGCCGTCAAGGGGAAAGGCTTATTCAAGTCAACGGATGTTTCAGAAGTTTGGCGTCATCAAGTGCTTTCGGTTTTTTATCATATGTATTTTATATTTTATTAAGTCTAAGACTTATGTGAGTCGAGTCGTACTTGGCAACTAGAAGTACTCAAGTCCACTCACAAATGCCTACCCAAAACTCCACTCAAATCAAACTAAAACTAGCCTATACAAAACTTAGACTATTCTGGAATGAGGCCTACCGAACTCGGGTCGAACTCGGTTGGATATAGAACTCGGACCAAACTCGGTCTGCCAAAAACAAAAAAATGGCTAGCTATAAATTTTCTGATTTTATGGTTCCAACGTTCAAATTTTTAAATACTTAGGTACCGAATTATGGGCAAACTCTGTCCCAGAATACCTATAAATAGACTTGGACTTCTTCATTCTTACTCACTCATCTCTTTTCAATATTTTTATCCATTAGTGAGCAAACCTCAGAGCCTTAACATTCTCCATCTCCAAGATCGACTCTCCAGTCTTCTAGTGCCAAATACGATCTTGGTTAGAAGTTTGTCAGAGTTGTAAAAGCTTGATTTGTCAAGTTGTCTCTTTAGTATTTGAAGTTGGCGTACTCTTCGTATCAAACGCACGTGTAAAGTATTTCGAGCCTTCAGATCAAAGCTAGATATTGTAAGAAGTCAGCAAGCATTCAGATCAAAGCTTGTGATTCATTATTGATGATTATAGTGGATAAAACTCAGATCAAGAGTTTTCTCGACTGGACTAGTACTCTCAGAGGAAAACCAGTATAAATCGCGGTGTTTGTATTTGCTTTCTCTCAACCCTACTGCTCTACATATCTGCTTTACATATTGTTATTAGTTGGTAGCTACCTTTACTTCTCATAATTTTAAATTAGATAGATTATTCCGCTGCACTATATTCACCCCCCTCTAGAGTTGCCTTACGGTCCTTCATGGTAGACTTCTCCCCACCATGGATTGCTACAATGCTAGATTATTGTAGCAGGAGTAACTATTCCAGTGCCATCGACGTCAACGTCGTCTCCATCTAGTTCAACTTACATATGACGCCATTTACCATATCGTATCGCAGCTTTGCATGTGTGCTCCTCCTTACTAGCAGTCAAGATTGGCCAAATTCTTATGAGTTTATGTGTCGACACTGTTTAAGTCTTTTATTTCAGTACTTTTGTATCAAATATTTTTTGTATCCGATAGTTTATGGTTTGTTATTCAGTTCGATTTCTTATGTATCATAGTTTATGTATCATAGATCAATTTGGATTCTTATTATTTTCCTATGTATCAGACATTGTTTCTTATGTATTGTACCATATTCGTGGTTTCTTATTCAATTTGTTTCTTATATTATGTAATGTATCTATATATATTTTTGTTTTATAGAAAATATACTACAAATATTTTTATGCAATTTTTTAGTACTTAATGACATTTAGCGACGTATACTTACGTAATAGCTATCAGAAAATTGCTAATGTGTGTTAGAATGTCGCCGTGACATCCCTATCTGGATTAGTTAGCGACATTCAACGATGCAAAATGGGTCGTCAATTGGAAAAAAGTTGGTGTTGCTAAACGTTGTAATAACTTGCTAATAGGCTGATATGGCAGACTTTGCCATGTCAGCGAGGACATCTCTAAAAGAAAACTTATGTTGTTATTTTGGAGACAAATAACGACTTATATGGTATCACCAAATTGTCGACGTGCTCTGGTGACGACGCAGCACGTTACTAAATTGTCGACGTTTTGCGACAATGTATACTTGGTCACCATCAACGACATATATCGACATTTTGGTGGTCTGTGACTAGCCAATACGTAACACACCTAAAACATTGGTGATTTCGTCGCTAATAGGTTTTAGCGGCATTTTTTTCGATTAGCTTCGTTTTTTGCATCGCTAATTCCATGAATTTTGGTAGTTTGTGGTGGTGGTTCATTATTCGTGATATTGAGAATGAGTAGTGAAGAAGTAGCTGAAGAATTAGCTAATTAATCAAAGAGGACACAATATTGATTAAAAGTATTAGAAGAGAAGGAAGAAATCTTGTTACAGTAAATTTACATGAATTAATCTATATTTATAGGAATTTTATGGATGCAAAATGGCTACAACCTTTGTAATATAGTTTTTGTAGGAATATTTTGGTTGTTTTAGTCAAATGACCAAAATATTCCTGAATAACGTTCATAAGCAAAGGAATTAAGGAGATATTTTGGTCCCCCAAAAGGCCATCCTTCCTTTATATAGTTGTTAGGGGTATTTGACCCGAGCGGAACACAAGTGAACACCAAGGACCAATTTTTTTCTCCAAATAACAACTAATGTATGGGGAGGGTTGGTGTGGTAGGGTGGGGTGGGGTGGGGGGATGGGGGAGATATTTGACCAAATTGTTTCTTATGTATTATATCAGAGTCGTGGTTTCTTATTCAGTTTGGTTCTTATATTATGTAATATTATTTATCGTATCTATGTTTCTATTATAAGATACAAAATATGCTACAGTTTTTTTTTTTTAAATATTTAGCTACATTTAGCGATGCATGTTTGCGTCGCTAATAGGTATTGGAACGTTGCAATCCGTAGTTATCCCTTTAATTGCTCACCCCCGTGGGAGTACCTATGGGATTTTCTGACTAATGCTCCGTACATCATCGACGCATTCTTTGTGGATTACCACCTTTCCCTCCTCCATTGGAAGACGTGCCTCACTAAATTATTTGAGCCAATCAACATATTTTTCTGCGTTGTTCCACTGATCAGTACCATCAAAGGGAGGGACAGTTGGAGGAATCACAATGGAGTGCTTTTACTATAAACCTCCATGAACCTTTAGCCACCATATAAACAATATCAAAGTGTGCTAATGTGCGTCATAGTCGCAATTTGTTAGGTTTGTTTGTCATCCATATATATATATATATATATATATATATATATATATATATATATATATTCTCCCATGACTTGGACAACCTCTTCCATCACTCTTTCCGTTTGCATGAGCACAAGAAACGTACTTTGTCATAAATAGAAGGAAAAAAAAGAAAAAGGAATCTCTTTCTTGGGGGTGCTATCTTGCCACCTCACTCCTAGGCCAACTCATTCATGAGTGGCAATCCCATCAAGCATGGATGATCATCCCTACAACCTAGCTTAGTGTTTTTTTAGCTCCCGATGTGATACTTGAAATTCGACATAACGTTCGAGACTTTGTATACATTGTATTGTATATTTTTGAATATACTGTTTTTTACTTTTCATCATTTTATAAATAGAAGTAATAATACGTCCCCGTGGCTAGATCCACTGATCTTTTGTCATCCAGTCAGAATCTTATACATCTTCTCGGTAACTACAAGTCACTCGAGTTCAATAGCTTTGTGTAGTCTTGATTATTTGTCAAGGTTAACTTTTGTATCAAACTTTAAAAGACCATGATCCTTAGGGTAAACTAGGAATATCCATTGAGGCTAAATTATTCTAGTGAGATCATAATTATAATGTTTGGCTATTTTTGGCACCGTAATTTTTTATTGTTCAATTTTGGAATTCTAATTTTATAAATTATTCTTTTGAAATATCACTCGTCAATTTTTGGATCTTTAATAGTTATGTTTGTTGTTGGATGATGTGATGATTTTTGTAATTAAATGAATAACAATATTTTGGTCCTTATGAACTCTTATTTACAATTAAATTTGGACGAAAAGTTGCTTCAAAAAAATAATTTACGAAGTCAAAATTCCAAAATAGAACAATGAAAAGTTAAAGTATCAAAAATTTTAAATACTATAATTAGAATGCCATTAGAATAATTTAGCCTATCCATAAATTATGTATTTTCTTGTAGCCTCATAGTCATGCATTCCTTCGTAGATTGGTCACCATAATATACCATTGATAATTCTTTACTTCTTTAGTAAATATAGCAAGATATACTTACCTCGAATCTGAATGGTGTTATGATAAAGTTTCGGTAGTGAACTCCTCCGAGTTAACGATAACACAAAAAATGGAAATGGAATAAACAAATCTGGAGGCTGAAACAAATATTACCATCATTCCAAAAAGAGCGAGATAGTCAGAAAAGTCTATCCATAAGTTCAATTTGGACAGATGACCAAATATAGTAGTTTCGGATCAAAACCGGATTCGTGGACGAGTCCACGTTGCACCAAAAAATATGTCAGAACTAAAGGTCTTCAAATTCATCAAACTATATATCTAACAAGGCTAAAACGATGATATAATCTCAATGATATGTCAAGAATTGGATTCAAATAATCCGATCACAAAAACGTCCGTCGAATCAGATCGTGGAGCCCGCGATCGATACGACGATCCGCTCAACGGTCTCAGAATAAGATAAAACTTGGGTCACAAAATAAGTCAAATGCTGCGAGTCTAATGGAACAAGTCTCACCATGACATGAGGAATGTACACAAAGGAAGAACAAATTTTCTAGAAACTCAGATATAATAATTTTTGACGGATACTAACCAAATTCTTCGCGCACAAGCGACCAACTTTAATCCCGTCAAAGCAAATGCATCATGGAATACCGAACGCCTCTTTGGTGCAATCAGTGGTTCTTATTGTGCACTGTTCAGTTTTGTACATAGTAGATCGTCGGTCGGGAACAGTGTCTATCCGGGCATTAATGAGGGTGGTAACAGTCTCGAAGAACAGGAGATTCAAGAAAAAATAAAAATAAAAATAAATAAATAAATAAATAAATAAATAAATAAATAAATATATATATATATATATATATATATATATATATATATATATATATATATATATATATATATATATATAGGAACACTGATATCCTAAATAAGACATTAAATTTGTTTAAATTAGGATTCGGCCTGGTTCGATTAATATTAGGAATTTGAATTAATTTTTTTTTACGAATTTGAATTAACAATTTAAATTAATTTTTTTTCTAAATATTTTATTTATAAGGGATGGGTTTGATTTAAACGCTGGGGGCTCGGGTTCCGCACAGTTTTTGTTTTGTTTCTAATATAATTTTTTTACTTATTGGATTTTCATTTCTTATATATATATATATATATATATATATATATATATATATATATATATATATATATATATATATATATATATATATATATATATATATATATATATATATATATTGGTGTTTTTTACTTGACTTTGGGAGTTTTAGTTCCACATTGAAAAATTACCAATGTGTATATCTCAATATATAGCTATGCTTAGTATTGGTATATGCACATGAGATGGTGGTACATGTTGGTTGACTTTCGTAGAGGGAGTAAGTGTGAACTACATTATGACAATCTTTGTTTTGTCACGACCTTTGAAAAGTTTTCCTTAGGAGCTAAACCCTGAAGGCGACTCGGGCACAGGCTCAATGGCGCAAAGTGACGCTTTGTTGACGCACTTAGCACGCCAGCATCGTCGCATGACGCTCGTGCGCTTCTTTATGCGCGAGTTGCATGCACAGTTGCTAGCTCGGACGCATGTTTTGTGGTGCATGTGGCCAAAGCGTTATGCGGCCAAGGCAGTAAGCGTTCAAGAGTTAAGCGGCATGGTGTTATGCGGCCAGGCGCTATGCGGCCATGTTTGGACGAGCGAGATGCATGTGAGGGGACAGGGTCTGCCATAGGCGACGCTTGCTGCACTGTCTGCTCTGTGCAGTACAGCGCGCAGGCGGCACGGTCTGCGCAGGCGGCGCGGTCTGCGCGTAGCTCTCTGTGCCACGCGGCTGCAGCTTTCGGCGTCTTGCGGTGCTGTCTGCTCTGTGCAGTACAACCCGCAGGCGGCGCGATCGGCGCCTACGGATTTAATACCCAAATTTTGGGGGATCTGGTCGGTCAACGCTTATGCGGCCTGGAGTTTCCTCAGGCCACATAGGTGTAACGCCCCAGTCCCAAAATACGTAGGACTAGGAATACGTAACATTCCAGCTGAGCATTCGACCAGACTCTGGTCCGACTCGAATACACATAAGCTGTATAATAAGGGTAACTATCTAAGAATACTGAAATCTCTATGTCTCAATCTACATAAAGAATAAAATATCAAGAATGAACTACATGTGCTAAAGTCGGCCGCCTAGTAGCACATAAGCTCGAATAGACTCGAGAAAGGAATATGAGTCTATAAAACTAGGCTATATCAGCAGATGAATAAACAATATGAATAAATAACCATAACTCCAGTAGAAATGATATAAGTACCTGATACCAATGCCGGAATAAAGCAACACACATCAGCAACTCCAAGCCGGCTCCACAACCGTCTATGCTGCAAAAAATGGCAAGCGACCAGGTCCTCAGAGGGACGTAACAAGGTACAAGAAACAACATGCCAAAGTAAAATATTATAATGCCACATACTCAAGGGTAAACTAATGTAACCATCTAAGTGATATGCACGTGAGAGCATCACTCATACTCAGGCTGAAACCACTACAGGCTCTGTGTCGGGAGCCCATAACAATAAGTAATATCACGTAGTCCAGTATATGTGCCAAAGCACTCCAGTAGTATAGTATATATATAAATAATTAGTCTGTAGTATGATGTGTCTCTCCCCACCCAATGTAACCTCACATCTCATGTCTACAATATCTTATGTCCATAACACGCAAGATCATGACCTCTAGTTAGTACAACGAGTCATAATAATATCTCTATACAGAATCACCATAAATAACTCAAGAAGGATTCTGTCACATAAAATAGTGTCAAGTGTCCTACGGTATGACATACTTGGTAAAGCAAGTACACAAAATAGGTATAAAATCCCTAATCCTAAAAATCGTATTAATCTATTTTTAATTAATTATTAATTAAACTGTAGTAATTATGAGCTAATTAGGAGAAATAGATTTTATTTAATTTTTATTTTAGGTGTTTGTGAATTTAGGAGATTTATGGAGCCGGTATAAATTTTTCCTAATTTATTCCATGTAGGAGACCCCGTGGACAGTTGCTAGCTTAATGGTATGCATCAATGCAAATTCTAGATTTTTCTATGCGTATATATATATATATATATATATATATATATATATATATATATATATATATAAAGAAAAAGAAAGAAAAAGGAAATGAAAAAGAAAAAGAAAAAGAAAAAGAAAAACAATTAAATCTCCTTATTAGATCCTTAGCCTACCCCAAACCCAAACCACTATATCCTACCCATTTACCTAGGACCTGCTAAGAATTATATAAAGCAGCAGCAGCCAAGACAATCCCTCCCCCCGCGAGCGATCTAACTCCCCTCCCCCCCACGGTCTCTCTCTCTCTCTCTCTCTCTCTCTCTCTCTCTACTACATATTCCCATCGAGCAAACCCTAACCCTCAATCTCTCATCCTCCCTCTCCCCGCCGACCGAAGCCCCACGCCACTGCTGTTCAGCGCCGCACGGACGACTACGATGTCTGCGAGCACAACCGTGCACCCCGCGGGCAACAATATTTAACTACAGTGAAGTCCTGTTCAGGCTCTGTTTTTTGCGCCCTCGCTTGACCAAACTCGACCCTGTCTTCACCGGTATGATCCTCACCTATCCCCCTTCCATCTTTGTGTGTTAGTTTATCTCAAACAGTGCGCAAACATAGGTAAAAAATTGACGCCAAGTCGATAAAAAACTATGACTTTTTAAATTCCAGAAATTCTGTTTCGATGACCCATGTTCCCGGATTCATATCTCCCACCACAGAGACCCAAATTTGATTTTTCTTTTTGGTATGCGGAGACCACTTGACCTAGTTTAATTTCTGTTATTTACATAAAATTATTAACTGCTGTATGTAGAATTAAATTTGTTGGAAAATCCCAAAAACTTACTTTTTCCAGATTTCTAAAAATTGTGAAATGGAGCGCGCCCCGCCTAACGGGACCACTCCGTCGTGTACCAAGTATACCAAAAGGTGCACAAAGTGTATCCGGACACGTGAGAGTTCGCAGAAACTGATTCGGATGCTTGTGCGCGTCGGAATCAGCCCGTATCCGCGAACAATTCCCGTATCGCAACTTTTGCGAAAGCCCTGCGCATTTTGTGCACGCTCGTCAGATTGCGATGAAACTTGCGCCACTGGACTTATGGTATTGTGCTGGTCCTGTAACCCAATTTTTACGCAATTCTGAGACAATTGACCAAGTCGCCAATTGGCGGGCCCCACGATTGATTTTTTGGGCAAAATTGTGTTCGGCTCACCGGAATCCATATCTGGACATACCGTTGAGTTCGTATTGACATTTAGAGTTTGTTTGACCTATAACTTGTCCCATTTAGAAACGGTTACCCTTGATACGCTTTTCGGTGCAAAGTGGGCCACATGTGGACCCCACTTTTATCCGAAATTATCGTTTTGTCCTGTGTCCAAATTGGACGAAAGGATAGTGTTTTTTAGCTATTTCTCTTATTCTGGGAACGTTGGTGATATTTATTTCAGCATCCGGAGACGTTCATTCTGAGGCCGTAGCTCCTGATCATGTGTGCTTGACTCCTGGACATTATACCTTGCAGCTTTCTTACAAGGCAAGATACCTTGTCAAATTGCTTACAGTATTTTGAATGCTTATTTTATTTCTGTATATTCATTGCATTTCTGTATATTTCTTGTATGTGTAGTTTTTTTTCAGTCATTACTATATATTAGATATGTTGACACACACATGACACTTAGTATCATGAGAGGAGAATCAGCAGGCTTATGGGCTTTAACCACTCTGGTAAACCATAGTAACTAGCACGCACTATGGTGGTCGTGTCCGATGGTCGCTACCTCCGAGGTATGTCGATTGATGGAGTCACGAGGGTCGCTACCCCCGAGGTATGTCGGCTGATGATGTCAATTGACGTGTGTGTGAGTGTGAGATTTAGATCGAGTAGCCTACCCTTGCCCATACGTCAAAAAGTTGTCCTCATTTGCATTCATATAGATTGTCTTGTACAGCGTACTTATTTATTTTTAAATATTATGCATGTCTACTGTAGTCAAATTGGCTTGCTTCTATGTATCTTGTTATGTCCCTCTGAGGACCTGGTCCCTTTCCAGGTGTAGATGTTCATGAGTATTCACAGGAGCGCAGATCCGGACTTGCTACTGATCATTGAGGAGGTTTACTCTTTGGGCATAGTGTTTATTTGGTGATGTACCTATATTGTGTTGCTTTTCTATTCGAGTTGGTAGTGGATTTGTTTCCATCCGACTGTCATCTTTAGTTACTTCTTATTGAGATCTAGTTATATAGATGTTGGTTATTTATTTATATTGATTTTCTGTGGATGGGATTTAGATTGTACCCTGTGACTTGTGATACATTTTATACCACTTGTGGATTTGATATTCATATTACAGCGTACGTGTATATTATAGTATCCATATATTGGAGTTGCCATATACATACGGCTGGCATGCTTACGTGTTCCTAGTCCTACGTATTTTGGGACTGTGACGTGACATATTTTTGTGGTGGCCTATGCAGGTCGAGAGTATATTATCTCGGTTACGTTGCTGTACCGAGCAATCCTGCAAATAGGATTAGAATATAGGATATCATCCACTATTGACTATGACTCGCGTTCTTCCAATCTGTTCTATTTGAATAGTTGCATCTTATTTGATTCATGTGCTTCCCTAATTCCTTGAGTATAGCCCCCTCCTAGAATATATGAGTCCCTGTTGATAGATAATAAGTAGGGTAACCTTCCTATTAAGAATACAACTGGACTATCGACACATCACTAAGATCCGAATGCCTAATGAACCATAGCGCCCTTATCTATAGATTGGTTTGCCATCACCCCTTGATGTATTTATGAAGACTTGAGAGTAGTATAAACACTACTAGAGTTAGTTAGAGATTTTACCATAATGTTTGACCACTAGTATTGAGGAAGAATAGAAATCCAAGGTTTAGTATTAGGACTAATCTAGCTTTTCGTGGGGAGATAATGCTAGAGAACTATAAATTTAGCTTTTGTCTTAATAGTAGCAGACAATACCTTAGAAAGCCAAGAGCAATGCATAAAATATTTTTTTGATTATACCTTAAACACAGAGATTAGCATAGCATCTTCCCTTAGAAAACCATGACATTATCTAGAGTCTTTCGATTTAGTTTTATGACTTGTTCCTCTGAACCCTTAGCACTGGCTATTAGTGAGACGACTAAATTTCTTTCCTTCATCTTTCAATTCGTGCCACCTAAACCTCTCTGATTGTAGACCGAGTGATTTTATTCTATGATTAGGATATATAGCCTGCTACGATTATAGTTGTAATTTTGAAAATTTGAAATTGTGTGCTTGGTAATTAGAAATGGCTAGTTTTAAGTTATTCTGGTAGATTGCGACCTGATGATTATCCCTTAGTTTTCAAATTGCGTAACTTGTGCCCCCACCTCGATACGAATTATATCCCCTTTCCCCTTGAGGGCCAATAACTTTCCATTCTTACTATTGACACTTGCTCTATAAGCGCTATGACTAAGACTTAAGACGACCATGACCTATGTAATAAAAGAGGATATCCTAATAAGAACCAAGACCCCTTCTCGTAGACCTTAACAGGAGTTCCTACGGTATCCTTAAGACAATTACAGTATTAGTTTATTGTTATAAGTTGGATATTATGTCTCACAACCTAGTATCACATAGTCTTTTGACCTATTATTGAAGTGTAGCTGAATGACATTAACTGTGTGCTAGCATAAGAAGATATTATTTCATCAGACTGTAGAACTTAGAAGCCCATACCCCTATTTGGTCGACTATCGACTTAGACAAGGAGTTAGTATGACAACTATAGAGATTGTAAGAGTCTTATCTTCTTTGAGAACTTGGATTATTTTGTAACTTCTCTCATCATAATCTAGCGTACTTATATTTTCTATACTACCTTGATTTATGCTGCTATTATAGCCTAGTTTTTGTAAGCTTATTCTTTTATTGAGCTTGCTCATGACATATGTATTATTGGGTGCACACAATGATACAATTGCCTAATCAGAATCGGTGTATTAAGGTCTAGCTAACCTTAGTGCGCTTGGTTCGCTCTTCGCATGACTACTTTACGTGGAATGAGATATATGGTAGTAGATGAATATACTTGCCCCTAGACATGTCTGACATATCGTATCGGTTACATAACTGTACCGATACGAGCATGTAAATAGGAAATTATCAAAATATAATTTCAATCCACAACTGCCCTGACAACTCTCTTTTCGAATTCTTTAATCTCTTTGAACCTCGTACTTATATTCTATCATCTTCACCTTGAATTCTTTATTATTGCTCTCCGTCTTCCCTTATTTTGGAAAGATAAAACCTCGTTCTTGGTATAAGTTGACACACTGATAGTACTAGATATAGTCCATAAGGCTAATTACATGACCTAGTGACTCTCTTTTATAATTGATTAAGGGCATATCATAGGTGATATGTTTGGTGTTAAAACTTTGAGGATTGAATAACGTGGTTAAATAATTGAGGAATAGTTTTCCTAGATGTATAGCCTTAGGTAATAGATGGGTAAATTTTAAGTTGGGTAGAATGTAAAACCCTCACCCAAAATTGGACCTACTTGGCTTAGATAGTGAGACTAAGGCTAGATTGAATCCAGTTAGAAATAGAACATAATATTCTTTTTTATTTAATTTTTGTAATAATTATGTCGCTTAGCGCACCTTACCGTGCTTCGATAATTGGAGCAATACACTAGCCACTGCCTTCCTACAAATTTTACACCCTTATCCTAGACGTGCCCATATTCTATTCTGACATTTGTGCAACTTATAATTAAGCTCCCTTGCGCTATATTTTGGTAGCGCAACATCGCCCCTCATTTAAACCTAGCCTTGCATTTTAAACAATGCAAATTATAGCCCTTTAAACATCCCTACAGCAATTAAAAAATCATGGAGGTTAGAATAGAGGAAGGTACATGATAAGCTGCAAATCTCTATCCTATACCATCCTTGACTTTCTACCGCGGCTTCATTTTAATTTCGAGGACAAATTTTTTATAAGTTGGATAGAATATAAAATCCCTAATCCTAAAAATCGTATTAATCTATTTTTAATTAATTATTAATTAAACTATAGTAATTATGAGCTAATTAGGAGAAATAGATTTTATTTAATTTTTATTTTAGGTGTTTGTGAATTTAGGAGATTTATGGAGCCGGTATAATTTTTTTCTAATTTATTCCTTGTAGGAGACCCCGTGGACAGTTGCTAGCTTAATGGTATGTATCAATGCAAATTTTAGATTTTTTATACGTATATATATATATATATTATATATATATATATATATATATATATTTAAATAAAAAAGAAAGAAAAAGAAAATGAAAAAGAAAAAGAAAAAGAAAAAGAAAAAGAAAAAGAAAAGAAAAACAATTAAATCTTATTATTGGATCCTTAGCCTACCCCAAACCCAAACCACTATATCCTACCCATTTACCTAGGACCCGCTAAGAATGATATAAAGCAGCAGCAGCCAAGACAATCCCTCCCCCCGCGAGCGATCTAACACCCCCCCGGTCTCTCGATCTCTCTCTCTCTACTACATATTCCCATCGAGCAAACCCTAACCCTTAATCTCTCATCCTCCCTCTCCCCGCCGACCGGAGCCCCACGCCACTGCCATTCAGCGCCGCACGGCCGACCACGACGTCCGTGAGCACAACCGCGCACCCCCCGCGCAGCAAAATTTAACTATAGCGAAGCCCTGTTCAGGCTCTGTTTTCCGCGCCCTCGCTTGACCAAACTCGACCCCGTCTTCACCGGTATGATCCTCACCTATCCCCCTTCCATCTTTGTGTGTTAGTTTATCTCGAACAGTGCACAAACCTAGGTAAAAAATCGATGCCAAGTCGATGAAAAACTACGACTTTTAAATTCCAGAAATTTCGTTGCGATGACCCATGTTCCCGGATTCGTATCTCCCACCACAGAGACCTGAATTCAATTTTACTTTTTGGTATGCAGAGAACACTTGACCTAGTTTAATTTCTGTTATTTACATAAAATTATTAACTGCTGTATGTAGAATTAAATTCGTTGGAAAATTCCAAAAACCTACTTTTTCCAGATTTCTAAAAATTGTGAAACGGAGCGCGCTCCGCCAAACAGGACCGTCCCGTCGTGTACCAAGTATACCAAAAGATGCGCGCAGTGTACCCGGACACGTGAGAGTTCGCAGAAACTGATTCGGCAGCGTGTGCGCGTCGGAATCAGCCCGTATCCACGGACAATCTTCGTGTCACAATTTTTATGAAAGCCCTACGTATTTTGTGCACGCTCGTCAGATTGCATCGAAACTTGCGCTACTGGACTCGTGGTATCGCGCTGGTCCTGTGACCCAATTTTCACGTAATTCTGAGACAGTTGACCAAGTCGCCAATTGGTAGGCCCTACGATTGAGTTTTTAGGTAAAATTGTGTTCGGCTCACCGGAATCCACATCTGGATATACAGTTGAGTTCGTATTAATATTTAGAGTTTGTTTAACCTATAACTTATCCCATTTAGAGACTGTTACCTTTGGCACGCTTTTCGGTGCAAAGTGGGCCACACGTGGACCCCACTTTTACCCAAAATTATCGTTTTGCCCTGTGTCCAAATTGTACGAAAGGGTAGTGTTTTCTAGCAATTTTGCTTATTCTGGTAACGTTGGTGATATTTATTTCAGCATCCGGAGACGTTCATTCTGAGGCCGTAGCTCCTGATCATGTGTGCTTGACTCCTAGACATTACATCTTGCAGCTTTATTACCAGGCAAGATACCTTGCCAAATTGCTTACAGTATTTTGCATGCTTATTTTATTTCTTATATTCATTGTATTTCTGTATATTTCTTGCATGTGTAGTTTTCTTTCAGTCATTACTATATATTAGATATGTTGACACACACATGACACTTAGTATCATGAGAGGACAATCAACAGGCGTATGGGCTTTAACCACTCTGGTAAACCGTAGTAACTAGAACGCACTATGGTGGTCGTGTCCGATGGTCGCTACCCCCGAGGTATGTCGATTGATGGAGTCACGAGGGTCGCTACCCCCGAGGTATGTCGGCTGACGATGTCCGCTGACGTGTGTGTGAGTGTGAGATTTAGATCGAGTAGCCTACTCTTGCCCATACGTTAAAAAGTTGTCCTCATTTGTATTCATATAGATGTTCTTGTACATCGTACTTATTTATTTTTAAATATTATGCATGTTTACTGTAGTCAAATTGGCTTATTTCTATGTATCTTGTTACGTCCCTCTGAGGACCTGGTCCCTTTCCAGGTGTAGATGTTCATGAGTATTCACAGGAGCCAGATCCGGACTTGCTACTGATCGTTGAGAAGGTTTACTCTTCGGGCCTAGTGTTTATTTGGTGCTGTACCTATATTGTGTTGCTTTTATATTCGAGTTGGTAGTGGATTTGTTTCCATCCGATAGTCATCTTTAGTTACTTCTTATTGAGATCTAGTTATATAGATGTTGGTTATTTATTTATATTGATTTTCTGTGAATGAGATTTATATTGTACCCTATGACTTGTGATACATTTTATACCACTTGTGGATTTGATATTCATATTACAGCATACGTGTGTATTATGGTATCCATATATCGGAGTTGCCATATACATACGGCTGGCATGCTTACGTGTTCCTAGTCCTACGTATTTTGGGACTGGGACGTGACAATAGGATCATGAAATCAACTCTCTAATGACGTTACACTACTCCGCGTACGACGTCGACACCCGAATCTTGTTCGGAGGCTAAGCAACGTCTCACAGTCCTAGGTTGAACAGGCACAGCACAAGAATATATAAAAAGAAACACAAGTCGATAATATAACATTATTTACTGCAAGTTGGCAAGGTACACTTGTCTGGGTTCTGAACTTAGTCAACTGCTCCTATAAAAGTGGAATCTGCAAGTATGCCTCCGGATGTTGAAACAAAAATCACCATTGTTCTCAGAATACTTGAATAGTTAGGATTGACTACTCATAAGTCCAATTTGGATACAGGGACATAATTGACAGTTTTGGGTCAAAGCGGGGTCCACATGTTGCCCACTTCGTACCAAAAAATGTGCAAGAGATAAAATTTTCCAAATTTAGCAAACTTAGTATCTACAACTTCAGAATAATGATACAAACTCAGGAACATCCAGAACTAGATTTTGATGAGCCGATCACGAAATCACCCGTCAAGTGGAACCGTAGGGCCCACGAAACGGTATTTCGTCAACGTTCTTAGAATCGAACCAAACTTGGGTCACAGGACCAGCGTAACGCTGCGAATCCGATGGCACAAGTTTCGTTGCGAAATGACAAGTACACACGAAGTTATGACAAGTGTCAGAACATGTCAATATAGTATTTTTTGACGGATACGCGTTGATTCTGGTGTGCACGCACATTCAAATCTAGTTCCGCAAAATCCTACACGTCAGCTTTGACGATACGCGCCTTTCGATAAAATTCTCACAAGACAAAATTGCCTCATTTGGCGGGTCACACCCCGTATCGAGAAAATTTGGTTTTACGAAATCAAGTTTTTGACAAATTTCAACGCTGAATAGTAAGTAGACAAATCAACAATAAATTAAACTAATTAAAGAGATTATATCTTGGTTATGTTGTCTTTAATTACTGTTCAAGTAGAATTTTAAATTATTAACTAGGTTGGAAGAAAATTAGACACAGACATGGAATGTTGGAACAATTTCTGATCTTAAAAATTAAGACATTTTTTCCTGTTTTGTGTCACGATTTGCGATCAACACAGGACACGATAAGTTAAATAATTAAACAGGGTTCATGGGGGTCATGTGGTCTTCACATAGGAGTCGACGGTTCACTGTTTGGTTTATTGTGTAGGGAGATACAGGGGTGGGAAGACGTGTACCTCGCTGCTCGTTGCTGCTCGGGATTCTGGTCGACTGCTCTCGGCGGCGTGCGGCGTTGGTCGACAGCGTCTGCGGTAGTCGTCCGACCGGTAGGGGAAGGCTAGTGGTTGTGGTCTACTATGATGGGGTATATATAGGGTGAAGGGGGGAGGTTTCAGGAAGAGGAAGAGAGTGGGTCGGGGCTATTTTGGGGAGGGGAAGGGAGGAGTCGGGGGCTAGGGGTTACTGTAGCGGTGCTACAGTAACTTGGGGGGGGGGGGGGGGTTCGGGTTTGGGTTTAGGGTTTTGGGTTCGGGTGGGTTTGGTTCGGTTTAGTTGTATAATAATAATAATAATAATAATATTATATATATATATATATATATATATATATATATATATATATATATATATATATATATATATATATATATATATATGTGTGTGTGTGTGTGTGTGTGTGTGTGTGGCCATAAAAAAATAGGTTCTTACCCCAAATAATTGCCAAAAAAATCTATAATACTTGAATAATAGTTGTACACTCAAAAATATATTTTCTGTATAATATTTGTAATTAATTAAATATACATAAATAACTATACAAGTTGATAAATCTATATATATTTTTCTAATTAGCTAAAAAATAATAAAATTTTCCATTAATCTCAATAATTACATAATACTAATAATAAAATAGTAAAAATAATAAAAGTTTAAATTTAAAAAAAAATTAGGGGCTTTACAATCTACCCAACTTGTAACAATTTCGTCCTCGAAATTAAAAATAAATATGGTAGAAAATATTTTAGTTAAGCAATGTTGCATTTGATTATCGAAAGATGGGGGACACAGTTACCAAATGGAGTCCTAGTTTGACGTCACATTCTAAGAATAAGGGTACATTTAATCAAGGCTCTGCCCAATTTATAAGAATGAAGTTGGCCATGGAAATTTTGGTCACCCTCCTGTTGGCAAGAGTTATATAAGTCTATCTTCAAAGGAGGTACGAGATATTTAGGCTTTTGTGACTGTTGTCACAGCCTATTAAAGGAAATCTAGGTACTACCATAGCGTTAATGAGTCAATAACTCTATAAAGAAAGTGTTACCAGTTCTCCTTGCTTCTAATTAGGTCATGAGTCTACAAGACAATAGGAAATATCATAGCCAAATACAATTAGGGTAAAATAGTACCGAGGAATACTTCATCACAAATCTTGTCAAGGTGATTAACATTGTGTAGAGAGTTTAAGGGCTAAACTTAATGCAACACCAGTGTTATAGACGTTGCTTGGCTTGAGTGGACTACGGGTATTTCGGTGGTTAGGGTAATTGGGTTGTCGATGTACAATTTAATTTAATTGTAACGAAATTGAATATTTAAGTATAGGTTTTCTAGAATGAGGTATGCCATGAATGTTGTGGGGTCTATATGGAGCATGAGAGTGTATATTTGGGCGTAACAGCTGGGTCATGAATGAAGTAGGTCCAGTTAGGCTCATACCCTATTAGTCAAAATCTAAATTCTTGGCCCTAATCAGTTTATGTGTAAACCCACAATATTCAGCTATCATTTCTATAAGACTTCCATCTTCCATATACACTTCCCTACCATGTGTAAATCTATAATCTAAGGGTCTTATGATAATCCTTTACAGAATAACCAACAAGTCAGTAAGTGATTCTGAACCTGTGTTTAATGTCTTGAAAATTTGTATCACTTCGAGACTGATCGACAATTTCTACTTGCACTAGTTTCCAACATTCCAAAAATATTATAGTTTATAAATACTAAAATTATTATCCCTCAAGTTTATATCAAAATCCCTTCTCCTTGGATTATGCGACCATAATATCTTTCCCTTATCATTTATTTTCTATGCACCATCATATCCTTTTAGTATGTTAATCTTGTTTTCAACTTTAAGCTTCGCCAATCATGACCCAGTACTTTCTGCTTCGTAGTATAGATCTTCTAGGCAACTGCCGAGTGATAAATCTTCAGTCCTTCCTAGATCCTTCTCTTAATTTAAAATGCTCAAGATCATGTACTCCTCGTGACTCTTCTTGTCACCATTCGACCTTCTTCACCTTGAACTTGAGATTTCTCCCTATTTATTCTATGTATACCCTTCATCCAAACTACATGGTTACCAGCTTGTTATAGTTTATCATCTATTATAATAAATTTACTATATCAAGACTATAACATCTTATCAAAACTCTCATCCTTCAACCTATTTGCTCTATCACATATATTAGCTTATCTACTCAAGTAATCATGGGTGGAACTCACTTGTTCAATTAACACCAACAACCTCAATAATCAAGTACATCTAATTTGATTTCGAAAGCTATACTTTAGTACTTGAGTTATCTAATTACTCAAATATTTGGTCTAGCAATCTACCTATCTATTTAGTCCAGACCTATAGTCATCAATAATTTAAGAGGGTCATAAGATCTAATTTTGTTACAAAAAGTCACAAGATAACTAGAGATTTAACCACTATGGCCTGCTATATAAGGTTCCAATTTCTTAAGGTCATAATACAATTTCTTGTATCACCGTCATGAGCCACATCTGATCCCTAGCATCTAGCTATGTATTTCATAAAGTATTCCAATGCATTTGAATCAAACCATCTTTCTAACTTCTAATACTTTCAAATTACTGCTACTTTAAGCAAGGGTAAAGTTTTATTAGTTCAAGGTCTCTAATACTATATTCAATTCTCATGCTAACAATCTACACTAGCTCTAGCATATAGGAATAACATATCTACCTTTCCTACTAAGGGTAACCGTATTCTCAAAAATTTATATCCAGCCAGTCTTCTTCCACCTTGACAAAGATCTGCTTCTAGAGGAAACACTGCGCACAAACGTCCATCTCTATGAAATAAGGAGAGATGATAAACAATAATAAGGATGTCAAGGGAAATAAAAGAGTACAATTATGAAGTCCAAGGGCAATAATCAATTGCTAAGAAATTTTTAAATCAGTTATGGATTGAGATACTAATATTGCTAATCTTGATTACAGGCTTGCTCGGTACCGAAAAGTAACCAAAATAATTTAATTAAGACCTGCATGGGCTACCACAAAAATATGTAACGCCCCGGTCTTGAAATATGTAGGACTAGGAATACATAACATGCCAGCTACGCATTCGACCAGACTCTGGTCCGACTCGAATACGTATAAGCTGTATAATAAGGGTAACTATCTAAGAATACTGAAATCTCTATGTCTCAATCCACATAACGAACAAAATATCAAGAATGAACTACATGTGCTAAAGTCGTCCACCAGTAACACATAAGCTCGCATAGACTCGAGAAAGGAATATGAGTCTATAAAACTAGGTTACATCAGCAGATGAATAAACGATATGAATAAATAACCATAAATTCAGTAGAAATGATATAAGTACTGGCACCAATGCCTTCATAAAGCAACACACATCAGCAACTCCAGACAGTCTCCACAACCGTTTATGCTGCAAAAACTGGCAAGGGATCAGGTCCTCAGAGGGACGTAACAAGGTACAAGAAACAACATATCAAAGTAAAATAGTATAATGCCACATACTCAAGGATAAACTAATGTAACTATCTAAGTAATATGTACGTGAGAGCATCACTCGTACTCAGGCTGAAACCACTAGAGGCTCTGTGTCGGGGAGCCCATAGCAGCAAGTAATATCACGTAGTCCAGTATATATGTGAAGTACTCAAGTAGTATACTATATATAAATAATCAGCCTGTAGTATGGTGTGTCTTTCCCTACCCAATATAACCTCACGTCTCATGTCCACGATGTCTCATATCCATAACACATAAGATCATGACCTCTAGCTAGTACAACGAGTCATAATAATATCTATATATATGCAAGTATCATATCATGAATCCTGTAAGCCTATATAGAATCACCATGAATAACTCAATAAAAATTTTGTCACATGAAATAGTGTCAAGTGTCCTACGGTATGACATACTTGGTAAAGAAAGTACGCAAAAATAGGATCGTTGAATCAACTCTCTAAATGATGTTACACGACTTCGCGTATGTATTTGATAATAAACGAAAGAAATAAGGACGAGGTTTATACGAAATCCGCTCTTTGGTTTACAAACAAGATTGTACAATTAATCCTATACGAGGATGTCGAGTATAATTTTTTATCTGGGTAAATATTGCTATAGGAGTCTGATCTGCAGTCGATCACTTTGTCCCTTGGACCACACGATGGTGAAGAAGTGCCCTAGAAGACAGAAAGTAGCTTCGAAGGTTGCAAAAGAGAGTGGATGCTCGATGCCAAAGTCGTCGATCACTACTCTTTGCCTGAGCTCTGGATTCTTCTCTCCCAAAGACTTCGACTCTTAGTTCCTTGACCTTGAGTTTTTTGACCCTTTTATTCTCTACCTTAGATTCTTCGACCCTGGACCTCTGTCGATAGAGGTCTCTATTTATAGGGTTTTAGTGACAGTGACCATCAGTCGGCGTAGAAGCCAGGTAGTGGAAAGCACAACACTTTTTATGCGATGGTTACAATAACCGTTGCCCGCGTATAAATGATCTTTTGAATGAGCGTGTGACACGTGTCCCATGAAGAGATAATACGTATAAATGCTGCGAAGACCACGGCATAAAATCTACGTAGGTAGTTATCCCTCGCGTAGAAAAGGTTGGCATAGAAGCCAATAACTGTCACTATGGCGTAGAAGCCAAATAGTTATCAAACTGGCGTAGAAGCCAGGTAGGCATAGAAGCCGAGCTGGCATAGAAGCCGAGTAGGCATAGAAGCCTGATGCTGCATGGACAGCTAGCTAGCATAGAAGATAGCTGATCCTCCTGGCTTGACTGAGGCCTTGAGCGAATTCTGAACCAAATAGCCTTAATATGCACCAATGCAAATGTAACCTGAGCTGGCGTATTGCAGGAAGATAGCGTACAACGTGCTCTTCAAAGCTGAAAATGGCCTGGTGGTGTATTCCAATGAGATGGCGTACATCGTGCTCCCATAGCTAAAAATAGCCTGATGGCGTAATGCGCGAAAGTGATGATGTGGACATCTTAGCCAAAATTACGGCTTTTGGAGATATAATCAAATCTCTTGTATTAAATGCAGAGATCTGCCCCCATCTTGCGCATTAAATGCAGAGGCGTGTCCCAAAGATCTGCCAGACTTTCGCGCATTAAATGCAGAGGCGTGTCTCGAAGATCTGCCATCATTCTGTACATTAAATACAGAGACGTGCCTCGAGCCCTGCACGAAGAGCAACTTTTGACGTGGCAGCCTGTTTGTCTTCTGTGGAGCGTAAACAGCTCACATCTGCCTTTGTAAAACTAGGCAGCATATTTCCTTGTATGCGTAAAAGCAGTTTTCGCCAAGAAAATGTCACTAAACGACAGTCTGGGTAGCTGTGCCGCGCCATCATTATAGCCGTCGTCTGGGTAGTCATGCAGTACTCTTTTTCAGGAGTCAGACGTCAGGTTCATTACATGATTTGACAGATTCATTTCGGGGAATACGAAGCGTTCCTCGTACACTTCAATGCTGCATTAAAGCGGATGAGTTTTACGCCATAAAGGCGATATAGCACCCTTTTTACGCTGAAGCAGCCTGGACATATTATATTGCGCGGATAGTCCTTGAGCTTATATTTTACGTTGTACTTAGCGGAAAAGTTCTGTTGTACGCCGATGGCTCCGAAGCCATATTTTATGCTGTGCAGCACTAGACTGCTGCGTAGAACTCTTCAGCGTATTTTTTCATGCTTCTACAAGACCCCCTTCAAAGCTTTCTTTTAAATTCCTTGTAATTTAAAATGCTTTGAATGAAGCATGAAACGGTCAAGTCCGACTCGTTCTTTAAGGCTGACTTTCTGGCGAATTACTGGGGATTTGTTGGGATTCGGTGTGATCTCTTTTGCCTATATAAAGGCTGAGGAGTTAACCTGTTCTTCCCATATTTCCTTCACCACACAGAGATGATCGCCGGAGTTCGTCGGGTTGATTTGAGGAAGAAGAAGACCATGTTCTTCCAGCATGTAAGGAGCCAAAAAAAAGGCATCTTCGAGCAAATGTCCTCTGCAACGATGGATCATGGAAGGATATCATAACTTCCTTTGCTCGTGATAATCTGTAACTTTGTATGGTGGTTCTTCCAGGAGAGAGGAAGGGTCTCACTCGACCACACAGCTTGTAAGCTGTATTTTTCCCTGTCATTCGTGGACGAGAGCAGAAAAACTAGCTCTGTCATCGAGTATTGAGTTGGGTCAAATACCTTAACTCAATCTGTCATGGCGTGTGGAGGATAGGCTCTGTATAATTTAGGCAGGCCCAGTTTTGTATCCTCCCGCCATTTATCATTTTCTTGTTAATCGGTTGCGAAAACCGACTAACTGCTGAAGAAGACGCGAAAGATCTCCACCAATACGAGAACCTGGTAGAACAGATTCTGGGAATGATCTTTCGACGAAGAGGGGGAAATCCTTTGTAGACGGGATTTTCCTCATATGTAATCATAAAAATGAAGAAAAACCCTTTGTAGACAGGATTTCCCTCATATGTAATCGTGATTTAATAAAATCTTCTTCTTTTGTGCATATGATTATTTGCCATATACTTTGCTGAGATAAAGTCTGAATATGCGTAGCTTCGACACGTCTGGTAACTTTATGCCCACTCTGATAGAAAGAGTATTAGGTACCGTCCTGTCTTTTACGCATAACTAGAGATGCGCAGAAAGCTGCTTAGCATTTAAGTCGAGTATTCGAGCTGTCCTGCTGTTAGGAATGGGGAGCTGCGTAGAATTCTGAACCGTCACTTTTGATAAACAGAATTTTTGTTCAGACCATCATCTTCAAGAATGATTTCTCGAAAATCCCTTGGAACAGGGCAAGAAATTGCTGTCAAAAACTGAGTCGCCATCTTGAACTGTAGATGAAATATTCAGACTGGACTCTGGATGAACCTCCAATCGACCCAAGAAGAAGAGTCACTTTCAATGTTGAACTCTGTATGCTTTGGGTACTTGGGATATTTTGAGGTCAAGAAAGAGTATCTTCTGTGTGAACTCTTGCAATTGACCACCTTGAGAATTGTTCAGATATACGCATATTCTGGCCTGCGTATTCTCAGATATGTGGAAAGTCATAGATCTGTAAATGTGGATGAGCGAAAAATCATAAGTTCGTAGCCTCTCGAGCGTAAAAGCTGCTGAGCATGAGAGCATCTGGGGGTAGAAACTGTAGATTTGTAGCCTCTGAAAAGAAAATCTTCCGAGCGTGAAGTTGTGGATCTGTTGCTTCTGAGCGTAAAAGCCACCGAGCATGAAATCATAGATTTGTAGCTTCTGAGCGTGAAGTCGTAGGTTTGTAGCCTCTCGAGCATAAAAGCTACCAAGCATAAAAGCATCCGGGCGTAAAACCATAGACTTATAGCCTGTGAGCGTAAAATCGTAGATTTGTAGCTGTCGAGCGTAGAAAGCTCCTTAGCGTAAAACCACGAATCTGCTTTGCAAGAAAACTTTTCGAATTCGCTGACTGTCCGCCTTCCCTGAGTAATAGGCTGACGTAGTCCCCAATCATGATCGAATATTAAATGTTGGATTGGTTAGGGGTTCGAGGAGTCCATCCGAACTCTATATATACCCCAAGGCTTTCAAAGAAAAACTTTTTATCTGTCTTCTTGCAAACGAAAGACTTCGACTGTTCGAGTTCTTTCCTTCCTTTTCTCTCTGAGCATTCCGAGTTTTCAGCAATGGCCCCAAAACAAATCTCTTCCTCTAAGGGAAAGAAAGCTGCCTCCTCTTCTCGCTCTTCTGCCCAAGCAAGGGCGACTCCGGTCGGGCAAGGCGATCTTCATTCTGAACGAAGTGTCCCGCCGACGAGCTGTGCGCCGGGCGTTATAGGTAAAGCGTTTGGGACGACGAGAACGACAAAAATCCTTCGCACATGTTGTATGTGAACGCACTAGGTCGTCTTCTGTGCTGATAGCCTCTTCAAGGAAGATGATGCACAGAGATATTTTATCTTTTATGCCCACATTTCTAATGTGTCAGCGTAAGAACTCCATATTTTCGTAGTCTGGCATAAAACAGACTGTCAAAATTTGGCGTATACCATAAAATTTGAGTTTTACGCTTCTGGATGAAAATTCTGGCGTAATAACTCAAACTTTGGCAGTCTGGCGTAAAACACAGACTGTCGAGTTTTTTGTGTATACTGCCATTCTTGAATTTTTATGCCTTGGAATAAGATTCCAGCATAAAAGCTCAAGTTTTTACAGTCTTGGCGTAAAGCACAGACTGTTGACTTTTGGCATATGCTGTAAGATTGTAATGTCTAATATAGAAACTAACGTATTTTTCTTGCATTTTATAGTTAACTTGAATGCATCTCCACTGGCCGAGGTGATGGGTTCAGCTGCCGGGATGCTGCATTCCAACTACCTGGAGGATTTGTCCTACGTGACATTTTCTATCTCTGGACCCCAGTATGCTAAAGGGAGGGGAATCCTGATATCATCCCAAGGAGAGCGAATGATATTGAGCATGATCAACGAAGAGCCCCTGACGTCCATAGACGGGGCACAATATATAAAGCCGGCTTTTCTCTTCGGGGACATGATTGACAAGCAGTCCCAGACGAAGCCCAAGAAAGAGCTCTGGGTTTTCCCTACCAGGGGCTTGGTCATGTACCTGCCCAAGATGCCGAGAGACTACCCTATCTCGGCATTCTTTCATACCACACATCCCAGGAGGATGTCGTGGACGCTGACTCCCAATCTTTACGGCTAGCCGGGGAAGATATTCTACCAGAAAGGATCTGACCAAGGGTCATTCGTCAGCCGCCCTTCCGGCTCTGTGATGCCGTTCAGGGGATTATTTTCGGGCGTTGTCCCGAGTGAGGAAACTGCACCATTCCAGCCGGTCCAAATACCGACTTTTTGCAACGACTTCATGGGGCATGGAGGAGTATACCCCAAGGTCAATCCTCGGACAAGTGGGTGGATCACCCCTACAAATCTTCGATGGGCTCGTTTAGATGACTGGGCCCTGAAGCATTTTCAGACCGAGCTGGAGAGCATTGGTCTGTATGCAGCTGTGATGGCCACCAGTGTTGGGTTACCTCTCAACCCTAGCCTATTTTTGGCTTTGATGGAGCGATATATCTCGCTCACCGGGACCTTCGCCACTCCACTGGGGGAGTTGGGATTGGCCCTCCATGAGATGGCAGAGATCTCGAGACTGCCGATGGGGGATACTCCATATGAAGAGTATGTTCCCACTAACCGGGAGCTGGGGGATTCGGACCCTCGGGTAGTGGCAGTGTACCAGGTGCTGATGTGCCACTACCTTGCTTGCATCGCCTTTTATAATGAGCCTTCAGATTTGGCTCATACCAATAAATGGGCGTTCTACTTCTTCTTTCACCGAGCCAGGGCTGCTAAGCCAGAGAAGGTCTTGGATACTAAGGATCAGCCTCTGAGCTTTATGAGCGTGCTTAGTGCTCAGGTAGTCGACGATCTTATGGAAGACGCTGGGGCTCCAGATCAGATTCTCGACGAAGGGATAGGAAAATATCCTGCAGGCACTAAGACCTACAGTTATTTGAGGCATTGCCGCAGGCCTCTGTCCAGGGAAGCTCAACTGGCTGGCTTCCTCTCTATATGGCTGCGTCGACTGGTGGTACCCGGTATTGCATCCTCGGATCGCATTCACCACAACACCTTGTGGCCTGCAGTACGTCTGGTGTTCGGGGCAAGACTGGGTTTGCTTCCTGCCATGGTGCGCCGCATTCAAGCTGGCCTGAGGGCCATTACTGATGGGCTGCTTGCCGATGAAACTCGGCGTGATAGCTTTCCTAGGGTAGAATTACCATACCTATATTTGATGGGATGGTTAATTCTCCATAACCCCAGGGTGATGTCTCCCGGCTCTGGCAGCAGTTCGGGGGGTAGTTTCTTGCTGAATTACAAGAATTCCTCTTGGAACGTGACCACAGTTTTAGACTGTCGACGGGTACTGAATTTTAGTCACAGCTGGAAGATCTTCTGCACTGTCCCTTCTGTACATCTTAATCAAAAGGGGCACAGACTTCAGGACGTGGGCGAAGGGAAGACCGTTCTTTCTACTGAGGCTTTTAATTGGTTGGTCTGCATTAGACCTTCCCATCTACTGTACAGATGTGAAGACCAGTGCTTCTTAGAACCCTACATGCCTAGTCGATTCGCCAGGCAGCTTGGGTACGACCAATTGTACGTGGGCAATGCCGTCACCAGCTTTAGGTCCAGGGTGGACTTCTCGATGGAGCGAGAGGGTGGTGATACTTCATTATGGGTTGCACTGAAGCAACTTTTACTATGCCCACCATTTCACTCTCCACGGAGCTGCGCATCTTCCACTCGTATGCCCAGTTTTATGTGGCAACCAACACCTTCCATCGCGATTTTGATATGCGTAGAAGTTTCAGGATGCCATCTTCTAAGTCTGGGGGGAGATACGAAATCCCCTCAGTTTTCTTCGACGAGGGTGAAGATGCCGTCAATCCAGATGAGCCTTTGTTGGCAGTACCGAGGGGTGAAATACCTCCGCCTGCAGGGCCGCTGGTCATCTCTAGTAAGCGAAGGGCTCCTGATCAGAAGGAGACTTCCCCTCGCAAGAAGAAGAATAAGATGGTTAGTTGTCCTCTCAGGATTCTCGGCCATGAGGCTCCTAGAAGGGAATCTGCTGTTTCCTCTGTCGGGGACGATTCTTTGATTGGAGGTTCCTCGCCTTTTAGAGAGGGGACCTCTACAGTTTCGGCTGGCGGTGCCGGAGAATCTCTGTTTGAGGCTGCTGTCGCTGCTACTGCTTCGGGCAGTGGTACGAGATCGCCTCCAGGGCCGAGCCGAATAAGGATATATTTATCCAGATTGGCATCGGAAGATACCCCTGCCGTGTCTGTCAGTGCACCCAGCAAGATTCCAGCCGATGAACCTCGGTTGAAACTTGACGAGGACCTGGAAGAATATTTGCCAGTGTCGGTTGACACACCACCTTCTCCAGGTATGACAACTTGCTTAACATCATTAAGAAATAATTTAGCTGTACTGGCTGCAGACGCGACATATATGCCATCGGCCATGGGTAAATATCGTCTTTACGCCTCTTTTTTAGGAAAATTAACATCATGTTGATATTAACTTTCTTCTGTCTTCTTTTCAGGGTAAGACATCTACGGGGAGGGAAGTATTGATGCCCTTTTTGGCTCTGTTTCAGCTCCTGGCAACGACATGGAGATGCCCGACTTCGGAGAGGAAGCACTTTCGGGTGCCGGCTCGCCTGCCGAAGAGATTCTGATATCTCAAGAGGAGGATGAGCCCGTTACTACGACAATGCCTCCTTTGAGTACGCCAATCACTCCAACCGTTGTCGGTGCCTCTTCTTTTGTCGCACCACCTGTTGAGGCGACGACTGTGGCAACATCGTCTGCGGTCATTCCTGGAGGGGGATTTTCTGATATTGCAGCCACCCCCAGCACCCACTTGAATCTCACCATGTTGGTTGAGCAGTTTTTTACCATTTTCTACGCTACTTTGAAGACGCTGATATCAATGGTGCTGGAGAAGAACTTAGGCTTCGAGGCTCTGAGGACGTCCTGCAACCTTACTATAGCGCAGATTAGACATTTCAGTGACACTGGAAGAGCTGATGCGCTAGAGCAGATAGTTAATGGTTTGGAACAACCCATTAACGAATATTTGCAGCTATCTCGAGGCAGCGTCGACGGTCTCGTTCAAGCTAGGTTCGACTCCTTGACTGCAGAGCTTACTGGGCAACTAGAATATCTGGACAAATCCGTCCAGGAACAGCAACAGGAGATGGATCAGGAGCGTGCCGAATTGGAGTACGTCATTCCTCAGCTGACGCAGTGCGAAGCCGAATATGAGGAAGTGACAGCAAGGGTCCGCAGATTGAGAGATGAACTCGCTCGAGCGGAGGAGGACGCTATCTCTTTGTCGACAACTCGAGATATGCTGAAGAATCGGAGGGAGACCGCCCAGCAGAATCTGGTACATGTGGGTGTTGTCCATGCGGGTTTCGTACATACTTGGTCCGAGCTATCCACTTTGAATAATGATGCAACAAGGTTGGAGCATGCTCGCGCCGACGTCTTGAACTCCAGGGATGAGAGAATGGCTGCTCTGGCACGGCAGATTCGCGACCTAACCGCTCCCCCCAAGTGATGTACTTGTTTGCTTTCCAATATAATTTTGCTCTTTCTGGGAATAAATAAAGAGGCTTTCATCTGACTTTGTGGACCCATCATTTTGGAATATAAATGACAGGTTCGGGTGAAAGTGATATCAGAGGTAATATGGACGTGATATACTATCGGTAAGCTTTAGCTGGACATATCTATTCAGAGGTTATATGGACATGATAGAATACGATCCAACTAAAATTGTACACAAAACACTATCAGAGGTAATATGCACGTGATAGGTCTTAAAGTTCCAAATTAGTTAAACATATCTATTCAGAGGTTATATGGACATGATAGAATACGCTCGGACTAGTTTCGTATTAGAAGTAGTTTTGTCAGAATGAGATCTTCACCATACTATATTTTGAGCAAAAGAGGTTAAGCATAGTACCTTTTCAGGAATTTGCCGTTGATATGAGCTATTAACAAGTCTCCGTTAGGCTTGGCTAACCTGTAAGCGCCGTTTGAGAACGTCGTCTCGATCACATAAGGGCCTTCCCATTTGGGCTGGAATTTACCCTTACTCTTGTGAGTAAGAATCATCGGCCTTCTCACAGCTACAACTAGCTCGCCAACTTTGAATACTCTTTCCCTTACTTTTTGATTAAAAGATCTGGAAATGCGTGCCTTGTAGAATGCGATGCGCTGTTGAGCTTGGAGGCGTTTCTCGTATAATCCTTCTAACTCTTGAAGCCTTAACAGATTATTCTTTTCTTGAGTCAGCTCATTAGCCACTGCTATCCTGAGTGACGGAATTTGGACTTCGATGGGGAGAACTGCTTCACTCCCGTAAACTAGTGAGAATGGGGTACAACCTGTCGGTGCCCGTACCGTTGTGCGGTATGTCCAAAGACATTCTCCTAGCTTCTCATTCCAATCTATCTTGTTCGAAGAGACGAACTTCTTCAAGAGTTTGATAATGGTTTTGTTGAAAGCTTTCGCCAAACCATTAGCAGCAGGATTATATGCCGTAGAGGCCACATTTTGTATCCGATTTTTATCGCAAAATCGGTGAAATGTTTGGCTGATGAATTGAGGCCCATTGTCATAAAGAGGTATCCTAAAGCGATAAATGACATGATGCTTGATGAAGCTGATCACATTAGATGTCTTCATCTCTGCGAGAGAGATCGCTTCCGCCCATTTGGAGAAATAATCCGTGATGGCCAGTATAAACCGGTGACCTCTGGAAGAAGACGGGTGAATAGGACCAATGATATCCATACCGCATGCTTCGAAAGGCCAGCATACAACCGTAGGATATAGATGTTCAGAAGGTTGATGTATAAAGTCTGCATGGACTTGACAGGCTCTGCATCATCTTGTATACTTCATTGCACCTGTGATCATAGTAGGCCAGTAATAGCCCATCCTCCTGATACGATCCTGTAGCTTAGGACCGGGTTGATGCGCTCCGCATACGCCATCGTGAGCTTCACGGATAATCCACTGTGCCTCGTCATCGGAGAGACATCTCAATAGCAGTCCGTCGTAGGTCCGGCGATATAGACATTGTGAAGAAGCATCATGATAGAAGCGTAATGATCGTCTTTTGACGGATACTGCTTCTTTAGGGTCCTCCGGTAAGATTTTGTATGCCACAAAATCTATAAAGGGACTTCTCCAGTCTCTCTTGGGAGGATCTGTGTTCACAGCGTAGCTGCGTTCTATGTGAAAGTTATTTTTCACACAGAACAAATCTCTGTTAAGAAGGATCACCGAATTTTGCCTTCTTACGGGAATAGCTAGATCTGCAGCTAGGCTGGCTAGGGCATCAGCTTCCATATTCTGAGATTGAGGTACATGCTCTAGGAAGAATCCTTTGAATATTATGGCTATCTCGAGCGTTGCTTGGTGATAGGGGATGAGGTCTGGATTCCGGACTTCGTATATTCCTCTGACTTGATTGACGATCAACAGAGAATCACCGAAAGCTTCCAGAGATTCGACGTCCAATTCTTTAGCGACTTGGAGCCCGATTAGTATAGCGTTATACTCTGCCACATTATTAGAACAGGGCTCGCTAAGAGAATATGCCCGATAGATGACGAGTTTATCAGGAGTGACCAGGACAATTCGTACTCCTGAAACCACGTTTCCCCCGGGACCAGTTCTGGAGGCACCATCGAAGAATAGTTGCCATGCATCACTTTCCACTGCGGAATTACATTCTGCAACTTCGTCGGGGATATCCTAGTATAGTTTGGAGGTCTCCGGAATCGGGTGAGCAGCTAGGAAATCAGCCAATGCTTGGCCTTTGATGGACTTCTGATGGACGTACACCATGTCATACGGTGTTAATAATATCGTCCACGTCGCGAGTCGGGAATTAAGAATACTTGGCTTGTTCATCAGTACCCGAAGTGGATTGATCCTGGAGATGACGTGGATAGTTTGGCCTGTGACATAGTATCGCGTTATCTGAATAGCGAACATCAGAGCCAAGCACTCTTTTTTCACTGGATTGTACCAGTGTTCGGCTCCGACCATCGTCCTGCTTAGATAGTAGATAGCCTGTTCATGGTCCACATCGTTCTTCTGTGCTAGAAGAGCTCCCAAAGAATGATCCATCGCTCGAACGTACAGCAAGAATGGTTTTCCTATGATGGGAGGTACCAGAACTGGCGGATTAGTGAGGTAGCGTTTGATATCATTAAATGCTTGCTGACAGGCTTCGTCCCATACGAAGGATACATCTTTCTTCATGAGACGAGAAAAAGGCTGACATTTCCCAGAGAGGTTGGATATGAATCTCTGGATGTAAGCCAGACGACCTTGAAATCCCCTGAGTTCCCTTAGATTATGGGGTGATCGCATTTCCAGGATGGCCTTGACCTTATCAAGGTCCACTTGAATGCCTTTTGTGGTGATGACAAATCCCAGGAATTTGCCACTGGATACACCAAGAAAGGACTTTGTAGGATTCATTTTGAGTTGATGTTGGCGCATCAACTTGAGGCAGCTTTTGACAGCTACATCGTCCACGTAACATTATACTATTTTGTGCAAATGCTCATGGAATATGTTACTTATAGCCCGTTGGTACGTAGCTCCGGCATTCTTCAATCCGAAGGGCATGACCGTATAGCAATATACCCCCAATGGTGTCCGAAAGGCAGTATGCTTCTCGTCTACAGGATGTATCTTGATTTGATTGTATCCTGAAAATCCGTCCATGAAAGACATATGTTCAAAACCGCATGTACCGTCAATCATGACGTCTGTAATGGAAAGAAGAAACTCATCCTTGGGGCAGGCTGCGTTCAGATCTCGATAATCGATGCAGACATGTACTTTCTCATTTTTCTTCATGACTGGGACAACATTGGCGACCCAGTCAGGATGTTGTAGGACACCTCTGAATCAATGACATAACATGTAGCCACTGATCTGAGGTCACCAATCTGGATCCTCAGGCAAATTTTTCCCAGCGGCTTACTTTTTCTGGCGTTGAAACCCACGATTATAGTGGTGGTGTATGACAATTCGCTGGTAGGAATCCTCAGCGGTCTGAGCAGACTATGAGGAATGATGCTGATTGATGATCCCAAATCTATGTGAATCCGGTCGACCTCCATGGAACCGACGTACCCGGTGTAATAGAGGGGTCTGTCATGCCTGTTATGTTTTAACAGCATGTCATCTTGAGTGAAAGTGATATTCGGGACCACCTCTATCACATCGTGGCATTGAGGACATGCCATGGGTTTTTCGTCAGGGGACTTAAGCTGGGTCAAGTATGCATTCGCCTGCATTAATGCTTCACTCAGGGCTTGACGAGTGTCTTGAGAGAGCCTGAGTAGTTCGAAGATGGACAACCTGGCTGGTGTATTAGCCAATTGGGCCAGGATGTCGAAGTTGTATGGCTTCTCCAAACCTTTGTTTTGAATGTTTATCAAAGGTTTATTGAAGCGCACTTCCTTTTTCTTCCCCTTGTCCGCCGAAGTTGGTCTCGAAGGACCGGTCTCTAGTATGGCGGGTTCCGGTTCTGAAGGCTTGGCAGCTGAGGCGTCTGTCGGTGCATCTTCCTGACTTGCTCCATAGTCTTTGAGGTAAGCTTTCCCTGAACGGGTTCCAGTAGCCAAAATCTCGTCTTCTGATGCCGAGTGTACCGTAATCATGTGACATAGTTTACGCTTCGAGTTCTCCTTGGACTTAGCCTTAGCAGCTCGAGTCTCTTCCTCGATTTCTGACACCAAATCTGGATGAACCCACGTAATCTCACCTTGCTGGGTAGTTAAGGGAACCAGGTCATGATTCTGGCCCCTAGCTGGAGGGAGATTAACGATGTTCATCGTTGTCCGAGAAATATATATAATAGCGTCCGAGACTTCTTGGGGAGGCAGATCGCCGAATTGCAGAGAGATCATGTTGGCTGTGACCGTCTTCTCGTTGTTACGCAGAGTGATGGCCTTAGCATCGATCAGCTCCTGGATCTTCCTCTTTAGTACATAACACGCCTTTGTAGCGTGGTATATGTATCTATGGAAGATGCAGTACTTGGGGTTGTTAGTTCTGCCGACTTTATTAGGCCGCTTCTCCTCAGGAAGGGTAATCTTGCCGCTTTTGATGAGACACTCGAATATGCTCAGAATATTGTCGTCGTCGAAAGAGTATACTTCAATGGGCCTGAAAGTCCCAGGTTTCGTCTGTGTGGTTGCCGCAGTCTTTTGCCTGGACGTATTGATTGCCAGAGCTTCTTTTCCTTTGGAACCACGAGGATGGTCGCTGTTGGGGGATGACCTCTTGCCTCTATCGGAGGCAGAGATCATGATGCCATTATCACGCGCCTTCCAATTGTTGTCTTTCACGGCTACCGCTGAGACGATGAACGAGGGCCAATCATGGAACTGATATGGTCTTGTGAACACCACGATTACGGAAAAAAGGTTTTTCCTGCAAATGTCTACCAATGCCGAGTCTGGAACTCCGGGAGGCATTTGCAAAGTGGCTTGACAAAAACGTTCGATGAAAGTGCGAACGTCCTCCTTTTTCTTCTGCTTCTCTTCAATGAAAGAGGATATAGACATGTCCATCCCTCCCTCGTAGAATCGTGCAAAGAATAAAGCCTTGAAGTCTTCAAAGGAAGTAATGCAGTTGTCCGCCAGGCTACGGTACCACTGATAAGCCACTCCCGAGAGACAGCCCTTGAACACCCGAGTGAGGAGGGCATCATTCTCTTGTAATAATACCGTCATCATACTGAAGTCGTTCATGTACTGACTCGGTGATGTTTTTCCCTCAAACAAAGCCATAGTCTTTGGTTTGTATTTAGGAGGGAAAGGGGCCTCTTCCCAGATAGCCGGGTAAGGCTGGTTGATTCCCAATTTCTTGAGCTGATCTTTGTGCTTCAAGGCATCAAATTGGGCTTTCAACTCCCGTACTGCCTGCATCAGATTTTCAGCCGGTAGCGGGACCACGGAGTGGTGAGGACTTGGTTGCATCGTGACTCCAACGGGAGGTAATACATTCTCCGACTGAGGAAGCGAAGGAACTGCTGATTCCTAATCTAGAGTAGGCTCTTGGATCACGTTGGATGGTGGTAAGTCCACTCCCATACGTATCTGAGTTGGAGGGAACGATGCTTGAGCCATAGCAGCTGTGTGTTGAGTCAGCATCATCTGGTGCATGTTCTCCATCATGGATTGCATCTCTTTCAGAGATGTCTCCAGTACAGTAATGCGTTGCTCCGCGCTCCCCGACGGGGAAGCTTCCTCGCGTTTATCTCCAATGGCATAAACTCCCATCTCCCTGGGTGTCATTGAAGGATGAGTATAGGTCTCTGTAGAAGTTGACTCTATACTTTCAGCATCTGATTAGGGAGACTGGCGACCCCCAGCATCGGAATCAGAAGAGTACAAAGCCATTTGTCGTGACCTTGAATGGGTGTTTCGGAATATCCCAGCTTCAGTGTTTCTAAGGAGCTTGTTGAATCTCCTTCAGCTCGGAGTTCTAGAGGGATGACGCCTTGAGTTCGATCTTCCTCTAGGTATGTGTGAAGCCATGTTCACTGATGCATGTGTGGGCTCTTCTTCCTGGAAAGACGGAGAGTAGTTCAACCGGTCGAAAACCGACCGTTTTGTTTCTGAACAGCAATAATTAACTACAATCCTATGGCTATTATAATAGTGCTCGCTAGGAGGCGTAATAGACATGCTGGAAGATCCCCTATCCTTGCATTTCTGGATCAGATACTCACGCAGGTCAGGAGGAGTTACAGAAGAAGAAGAAGATGGCTTGCTCCTTCTGTTTACGTCAGTGGGCATGCGGATGTTGGAAACCATAGTCCTCCCTGTGCCACCCGTATACAACAGGTTGGCCATCTGGGTAGCGGATGATCCCCTAGGAGTGTGTCTTTCCGCAAACTGAGCCCGCTTTACGCTGAGGGGCCTCACCTGGCGTAAATTGAAGCTCTGCTTAGGCTGGCATAAAGTCAAGGAGGTCCTCAGTCGGCCATCAGCTCCTTGCGTAATCCGGAGGGCGGACAGATTCTTTCCTTGCTGGCATAAAAACCGAGAAGTTGCGTAGTCCGCCACTTGCTTTCCCTTGCGTAGATTGCAGGGATCATCTATTTTTCCGCGGAGGGCAGATGCATTTTTACGTGCGGAGCGCGTTTGGAATTTCTGATTTGGCGCTAAGGCATTTGTAGAAGCATAAAAATACGTTGGGATGAGCTACGCAGCATACTGATACAGAGCAGCGTAAACAGAGGCCTTCAGAGCCATCAAGCGTACAAGCAGAGCTTTCTCCGCTAAATATAGCGTAAAGTATAAAGCTCAAAGGACCATCCGCGTAAGTGCAGTACGTCCAAGACGCTTCATCGTAGACATGGTTCTTCATCGCCTCCATGGCGTAAAACTCATCTGCTCTCAAAGCAGTGTTAAAGCGTACGAGGAACGCTTCGTCTTCCCCGAAATGAACCTGTCAAGTCACGCAGTGAACCTGACCTCTGACTCCTGACAAAAAGTGCTGCACGGCTACCCAGACGATGGTTGGAAATGAGGACAGACCCCTCGGGACGCGCACCACAGTATGATGGCGGATCTCTGCATTTAATACAGAGGATTTGGTTAAAATATCACCGAACCGTCGTTTACTGACGTCCCCTCAGCATAAACTGCTCTTTTGCGTATAAAAGGATACGCTGCCTTGTTTTACACAGGCAAACATGAGCTGTTTTACGCTCCGCAGTAGACAAACCGCCTGCCACGACAAAAGCTGCACTTCGCACGGGGCTCGAGGCACGTCTCTACGTCTAAATTGCACAGAGCGGTGACAGTTTCTCTGGAGGCACATCTCTGCGACAGATGCACAGAAGGGCTGCAGACCTTCAAAATATGCCTCCACATTTAAAGTACAAGATGGTGGCAAATCTCTGCAAGAGATTTGATTATATCTTTAAAAGCCGTAATTTCGGCTAAGACGTCCACATCAGCACTCTGGCACGATACGCAGCGGCTTCTACGCCCATTCAAGATCTGTGCTCATTCGGCTTCTACGCCCACTCAGTCTCTACGACCATTCGGCTTTAAACGCCCACTCAGTCGCTACGACCATTCGGCTTCTATGTCTATTCGGCTTCTATGCCTGTTCGGCTTCTACGCCTATTCGGCTTCTATGCCTATCCGGCTTCTACGCCAGGGTGACAGTCATTTGGCTTCTACGCCAACCTCTTCTACACAAGGGATACCTACCTACGTGGCTTCTACGCCATGATCTTCGTAACAGATATACGCGTTTTATCCCCTTAGTTGGACACGCGTCACATGCTCACTCAAAAGGTTATCTATACGCAGGCATTGGTTATTTTAACCGTTGTGTAAAAGGGTGCTGTACTTTCCACTCCTCGGTTTTTACACCGACAGAGTGGTCACTGTCACCAAAACTTTATAAATAGAGACCCCTATCAATGGGGAACCAGGTCAAAAAAACTTCAAACTTGAAGATCGAACCAGGTCGGAAAAACTTCAAACTTGAAGATCGAACCAGGTCAAAAAACTTCAAACTTGAAGATCGAACAAGGTCGAACTTCCCAGAAAGATCGAACCGTAGGTCAAGAGAGAGAGAGAGAGAGAGAGAGAGAGAGTCCGGAGCTCAGGCAAAGAGCAGGGATCGACGACTTTGGCATCGTGCATCCACCCTCTTCTGCAACCTTCGAAGCTGCTACCTGTCTTCCACGGCACTTCTTCAATATCGTGTGGTCCAAGGGCTAAAGTGATCGACTGCAGATCAGATACCTATAGCAATTTATACCCAGATTAAATAAATTGTACTCCCACATCCTCGTATAGGATTAAATTGTACAAGATTGTTTATAAACCAAAGGGCGCGGGTTTCGTATAAACCCCGTCATTGAAATACGCTTTCATTCTTTCGTTTAATACCACAAACAAGATGGCGACTCTGCTGGGGACGTCTTTCTCTTCTGATGAGGAAGTAATTGCTCAACACGATGCGTTATCCGTGGGATCCGTGAAGAAGACACTGGTTGTCCAATTCGACCAGTCTGCCTACGAAGACATGCTTCGAACCGGGGGTAGCTCTCACTCTCTCTCCATCCAAGACAACAGGAAGCTGCGCAAGGTCTGGATGCCCAAGACATCCTCTACCATTCCTGTGGACTCTCCGATCTCTCCGATCTCTCCGACAATGAGGTGGTAGCATTGCTCCCTCCGTGCCCTGCACATAAAATTCAGTCTTCCGCTACGCACGGTACAGACAAAACTTCGGACAAAGCCTCAGCGTTGACCCAGAAGTATCCACTGCGCTCTACGCATAGGAATCAGTCTCCCGCTACGCGCGGTACAAATAAAACTTTGGGCAAAGCCTCAGCGCTAACCCAGAAGTATCCGCTGCGCTCTACGCGCGGAAACCAGTCTCCCTCTACGCGCGGTACAGACCAAACTTCTGATGATGCCTCAGTGCCAAGTCAGAAGTACAAATCACGCTCCATGCGCAAGACAATATCTGACCTCTACGGGGAACCAGATGAGCGTCGTGATTTCCGCAGGGGGGAGCAAGCGGCGGGGTACTCAACTTCTCGGCCGTTACGCCAGCAAAGAAGCAATCTACCTACCCTCCGGATTACGCGGGAAGCCGACGGCCGACTGAGAACCTCTTCAGCTTTACGCCAGTCTGAGCAAATCTCCAAATTATGCCAGGCGAAGTCCCACGACGTAAAGCATGCTCAGGCTACGGGAAGGCACCCTCCCCGGGGATTATCCGCCACCCAGATGGCCAATCTGTTGTACGCAGGTAGCGTAGGGAAAACCATGGTGCCCAATCTCCGCATGCCCACTGATGGGAACAGAAGGAACAATCCGTCATCTTCTTCCTCTACTCCTCCTGACTTGCGTGCATATCTAATCCAGAAGCGTAAGGAAATAGGACCTTCCAATATGTCTATTACGCCCTCTAGCGAGCAATGTTGTAATAGTCATAAAATTATGATTGACTGCTGCTGTTCTAAAGCAAAACGGTCAATTTTTGACCGATTGAGCTACTCTCAGTCTTTCCAGGAAGAGGAACCCGCGCATGCATCTGTGAACATGGCTTCACACATAGTAGAGGAGGGTCGAGCTCAAGATGTCATCCCTCCAGGCCCCCGAGCCGAAGGAGGTTCAGTGAGCTCCTCAGGAACGTTGAAGCCGGGTTGTTCCAAAATACTCGTGCAAGGTCACGACAACCAGCTTCGTCCTCTTCTGATTCCGACGCTGGGGGTCGCCAAGCCCCTGAATCAGAGGCAGAAAGTATAGAGTCGACTTCTACAGTGACCTATACTAATCCTTTAATGACACCCAGGGAGATGGGAGTTTACGCCATTGAAGATGAATGCGAGGAAGCTTTGCCGTCAGGGAACGCGGAACAATGCATCACTATACTGGAGACATCTCTGAAACAAATACAATCCATGATGGAGAACATGCACCAGATGATGCTAACTCAGCACGCAACTGCCATGGCTCAAGAATCAGTCCCGCCAACTCAGATACGTGTGGGGGTGGACTTACCACCATCCAACCCGAGCTAAGAGCCTGCGCTAGATCAAGATTCAGTAGTTCCTCCGCTTCCTCACTCAGAGAATGCCTTACCTCCCGCTGGAGTTACGATACAACCAACTCCGCACCACTCCGTAGCCCCGCTTCCGACTGAAAATCCGATACAGGCAGTACGGGAGTTGAAAGCCCAGCTCGACGCCTTGAAGCACAAAGATCAGCTCAAGAAACTGGGAATCAACCAGCCCTACCCAGCTATCTGGGAGGAGGTCCCTTTCCCGCCGAGGTACAAACCTCAGACTATGGCCCTGTTCGAGGGAAAAATATCACCAAGCTAGTACATGAACTATTTCAGTATGATGACGGTGTTGCTACAATGGAACGACGCCCTCCTCACTCGGGTGTTCAAAGGCTGTCTCTCAGGAGTAGCCTATCAGTGGTACCGTAGCTTGGCGGACAACTGCATTACTTCCTTCGAAGACTTCAGAGCTTTATTCTTCACGCGATTCTACAAGAGAGGAATGGACATGTCTATGTCCTCTCTCATCGAAGTCAAGCAGAAGGAAAATGAGGACGTTCGCATCTTCATCGAACATTTTCGTCAGGCCACCTTACAGATGCCTCCAGGAGTTCCCGACTCTGCATTGGTAGATATTTGCAGGAAGAACCTCCTTCCCGTGGTCTCGGTGTTCACAGGACCGTATCAGTTCCATGATTGACCCTCGTTCATCATCTCGGCAGTAGCCGCCGAAGACAACGGTCGCAAGGTGCGCGACAATGGCATCATGATCTCCGCCTCCGATAGAGGCAAAAGGTCATCTCCCAGCAGCGACCATCCTCGCAGCTCCAAGGGAAAAGAAGCTCTGACGGTCAATACATCCAGGCAAAAGATCGCGGCGACCACGCAGACGAAACCCGGGACTTCCAGGCCCGTCGAAGTCTACTCTTTTGACGACGACGATATCCCTAGTATATTCGAGTGTCTCGTCAAAAGCGGCAAGATCACCCTTCCAGAGCTAAGGCGGCCCCAAGAAGTCGGCAATACTAACGACCCCAAATACTGCGTCTTCCACAGATACGTACACCACCCAACAAAGACGTGTTACATACTAAAAAGGAAGATCCAGGGGTTAATCGATGCAAAGGCCATCACTCTGCACAACACCGAAAAGACGGTCACGGCCAACATGATCTCTCTGCAGTTTGGCAATCTGTCTCCCCAAGAGATCCCGGATGGCGTTGCACCTATCTCCCGGACAACGATGAACATCGTCAATCTCCCTCCAGCTAGGAATCAAAATCACGACCTGGTACCCCTGACTATCCGGCAAGGCGAGATTATGTGGGTTCATCCAGATTTGGTGTCAGAGCTCGAGGAAGAAACTAAGGCTACTAAGCCTACATCCAAAAAGAGCTCCAAATACAGGCCATGCCATATGATCGCGACTTCTTCGGCATCGGACGAAGACGAGGTATTTGCTGCAACCCGTTCAGGAAAAGCCTACCTCAACGACTACGGAGCAAGTTAGGAAGGTGCACCGGCGGACGCTCCAGCGGCCAAACCTTCAGAGTAAGGTCCCGTCGTACCAGATATCAGTCCTTCAAAACCAACCCCGGCGGAGAAGGGGAAGCAAAAAGAAGTGCGCTTTGATAAACTTGTGAAAAAAATTCTAAGCAACGGTCGAGATAGCCATGACATTCAAAGGGTTCTTCCTAGAGCATATACCTCGATCTCAGAATCTAGATGCTGATGCCCTAGCCAGTCTAGCTGCAGATTTAGCTACTCCTATAAGAAGGCAGGATTCTGTAATCCTTCTTAACAGAGATTTATTCTGTGTGAAGAACAACTTTCACATAGAACGCAGCTACGCTGTAAACACAGATCCCCCTAGAAGAGACTGGAGAAGTCCCTACATAGATTTCGTCGCATACAGAATCTTGCCGGAGGACCCCAAAGAAGCAGTATCCGTCAAAAGATGATCATTACGCTTCTACTACGATGCATCTTCACAATGCCTATATCGCCGGACCTACGACGGACTGCTATTGAGATGTCTATCTGAAGACGAAGCACAGCAGATTATCCGGGAAGCTCACGACAGCGTATGCGGAGCACATCAACCCGGTCCTAAACTACAGGATCGTATCAGGAGAATGGACTATTACTGGCCTACTATAATCGCAGATGCAATACGGTATGCAAGACAATACAGAGCCTGTCAGGTTCACGCAGACTTTATACATCAACCGTCTGAACATCTATATCCTACGGTCGCATCCTGGCCTTTCGAAGCATGGGGTATGGATATCATCGGTCCTATTCACCCGTCTTCTTCCAGGGGTCACCGGTTCATACTGGCCATCACGAACTACTTCTCCAAATGGGCAGAGGCAATCCCTCTTGCTGAGGTGAAGGCGTCTAATGTGATCAGCTTCATCAAGCATCACGTCATTTATCGCTTCGGGGTACCCCGGAGGATAATTTACGACAATGGGCCTCAGTTCATCAGCCAAGCATTTCATCGATTTTGCGATAAAAATCGGATACACAATATCGCCTCGACGGCATATTATCCAGCTGCTAATGGTTTGGCAGAAGCTTTCAACAAAACCATTATCAAACTCTTGAAGAAATTTGTCTCTTCAAACAAGAGAGATTGGAATGAGAAGCTGGATGAATGTCTCTGGGCATACCGCACAACGGTACGAACACCGACTGGTTGTACCCCATTCTCGCTGGTCTACGGGAGCGAAGCAGTTCTCCCCATTGAAATCCAGATCTCGTCACTCAGGATAGCCGTGACTAATGAGCTGACTCGAGAAAAGAATGACTTGTTAAGGCTCCAAGAGCTAGAAGGATTAGACGAGAAACGTCTCCAAGCTCAACAGCGCATCGCGCTCTACCAAGCACGCATTTCCAAAGCTTTCAATCATAAAGTAAAGGAAAGAGTGTTCAAAGTCGGCGAGCTAGTTCTAGCCGTAAGAAGGCCGATGATTCTTACTCACATAAGTAAAGGCAAATTCTAGCCCAAATGGGAGGGCCCTTACGTGATCGAGACAACGTTCTCAAACGGCACCTACAGGATAGCCCAGCCTAATAGAGACCTGTTAATGGCTCCTATCAACGACAAATTCTTGAAAAGGTACTATGCTTAATCTCCCCTGCTCGAGTGGAATATAGCGAGGATCTCAATTCTGACAAGACTACTCCCAAAACGAAACTAGCTGGATCATATCCTATCATGTCTGTATGATCTCTGAATAGATATATCCTGCTAAAAAGTTTATTGAGAGTCTATCATGTCCATACTACCTCTGATATCACTCTCGCCTAAAAAACTGTCATTTACATTCCGAAATGATGGGTCCACAAAAGTCAGAAAAGAGTCACTTTTATTTATTCCCGATAAGAGCAAAATTACATCTGGGGAAGTGAAAAGAGACAGTATACATCATGATGGGGGAGCAATCAGATCGCGAATCAGCCGCTCCAGTGCAGCTATCTTCTCATTCCTGGAAACCAAGGCATCAGCGCGAGCCCGCTCCAGCCGTGCCTCGGGATTGTTCGTAAGGGTCAGCTCAGCCCTTGCCCGAAGAGAGCCTACACGGGCAGCTTCTGTACGCTCCAAATCCCATCGTGCTGCGCTCAGTCGACCAGTCGCTATATCTAGACCTGCCAACAACTGAGAAGCCCACTCCTCTGCCAGAGCGAGTTTTTCCTTCAGCTTGCGGGCCCTCGCTGCATTCCCTTCGTGCTCAGATCGGAGCTTCGTCTCGAGAGCGAGAGCCTCTTCCACGACAGCTTTTCTTTTATCCATCTCCAGCTTATGTATTTTGATGGAGTTGTCCAGGCTTTCCAGCTGTGTAGAAAGCCGTGCAGTCATGTGGTCGTACCTGGTCTGGACCTCAGCATCAAAGCTGCCCCGACTCAGCTGCAAGTATTCGTTAATGGGTTACTCTAAACCATTAACCACCGCCTCCAGGGCGTCATCTACCCCAGGATCGCCGAACTCCCTGACAGCCCCGATCGAAAACTGAGAAGTCTTCTTCAGACGCTCGAAATCGAGACTCTTCGCCAACACCATGGATATCATCATTTTTAAACCGGTGTAAAAGAGGCTGGTATGTTGCTCGGTCAGCGCAACTAGATCCGATTGAACGCCAGGAGTGGCCGCGATATCAGCAAGTCCCCCTCCGGGAATGATTGCAGACGAAGTGGCCACAGCCATCGCCTCGACGGGTGGTACGATCGAAGGAGGTGCAACAGCGACGGTCGAAGTCATCGGCATACTCGCGAGAGGCGAGGTCACGATGACGGGCTCGTCCTCCTCTCGAGATGACAAAACCACTCCAGGCGAGCTGGCCCCCGAAGATATTTCCTCCTCGAAGTCGAAAGCCTCCGTATCATCGCCATGAGCCGGACTAGAGCCAGAAGGTGCTTCAACGCTGTACTCCCCGTAGACGCCATCCCCTGAGAAGAGGACAAGAAAGTTGATATCAATATAATGATAATCTTTCTAAAAGGAGACATAAAGACGACATTTATCCGGAGCCAACGGTATATATGGCGCATCTGCAGCCGATGTAGCTAAACCACGCCTTAAAGACGCAATGCGAACTATCATACCTGGAGAAGGAGGTGGGTCAACCGACTTCACCCAGAGTTCTGCCAAGCCTTCACCGAGACGCAGTTGAGGTTCGTCAACTGGAATTTCGCTAGACGTGCTCGCTGACACAGCGGGAGTTTTATCCGTTGCTGGTCTAGGGAAAGATTCTCCCATCTGCCGCGGCCACACAGGCAATCTCGTTCCACTACCTGGAGCAGTAGCCACGACAGCGACCTCTAGCGAAGATTCTCCGGCGCCGCCGGCTGGAACTGTAGAAGGTCCCTCTCTAAAAGGCGAGGAACCTCCAGCCAAAGAATCATCCCTGATATGGGGAGATGCAGGCTCACTCCCAGGAGCCTCAATACCAAGAATGCGGAGAGGACGAGCAACCGTCTCCTTCCTCCTCTTACGAAGAGAAGCCTCCTTCGGGGCAGAAGCCCGTCGCTTCCCAGAAGAGACTACCAAAGCCCCCGCAGGCGGAGGCACTTCACACCTCGGCACCGACACCAGAGGCTCATCCGGAGTGCCAGACTCCTCACCCTTGTCAGAAGAAACCGAGGGGACTTCAACTCTTCCCCCAGGCTGGGGAGGAGGCACCCTGAAGCTTCCACGCATATCAAAATCGCGATGGAAGGTGTTAATCGCCACATAGAACTGGGCGTAAGAATGGAGAATGCGGAGCTCCGTGGAGGTTGTAACGACCGGCACAATGAAGATTGCTCCCATACAACCCATGATAAAATATCGCCACCCTCTGGCTCCATCAATGAGTCCGCCCCTGGACCTGAAGCTGGTGACGGCATTGCCCACGTGCAACTGATCGTACCCAAACTGCCGGGCGAACTGACTAGGCAAGTAGGGCTCGAAGAAGCAATGATCTTCGCTTCTGTACAACAGATGGGAGGGTCTAATGCAGACCAACCAATTAAAAGCTTCCGGAGAAAGATCGGTCTTCTCTCCACCTGAATCCTCAAGCCTCGTCCCTGATTGATTGCGATGTACAGGAGGGAGAGTACAGAGGAGCTTCCAGCCGTGGCGGAGGTTCAACGCCAGCTGACAGTCCAAAGTGGTGTTCACATTCCAGGGAGAGTCTTTGTAGTTCAGCAAGAAATTACCCCCCGAGCTGCTACCAAAGCCGGGAGACATCACCCGGGGGTTGTGGAGAATTAACCATCCCATCAAATATAGGTACGGTAATTTCCTCCGGGGAAAACTCTCACGCCGAGCTTCATCGACGAGCAACCCATCAGTCATGGCTCTCAGGCCAGCCTGTATACGGCACACCATGGCAGGAAGCAAGCCCAGTCTTGCCCCGAATACCAGGCGCACTGCCGGCCACAGGATGTTCCGGTGAATGCGCTCCGCGGACGCAGTACCAGGCTCTACTACTCGACGCAGCCATATCGAGAGGAAACCGGCCAGCTGGGCTTCCTTAGAAAAAGGCTTGCGGCAGCGCCTCAAGTAACTGTAGGCCTTAGTGCCTTCGGGATACTTTCCTACCCCCTCAACGAGAATCTGATCTGGAGCCTTAGCCTCCTCCATAAGATCCTCAACGACCTGGGCACTAAGCACGCCCAAACAGTTCACGGGCTCATTCTTGCCCCCCGAGGCTTTCTCCGACTTGACGGCCCTGGCTCGGTGGAAGAAGAGGTAGGATATCCACTTGGTGGTGTGAGCCAAATCAGAAGGCTCGTTATAAAAAGTGGTGCACACGAAGTATTGACACATCAGCTCCTGATACACTTCCGCCACCCGAGGGTCCAAGTCCCCCAATTCCCGGTTGGTGGGGACATACTCTTCATATGGGGTATCCCCCATCGGCAGTCTCGAGACAACTGCCATCTCATGAAGGGCCAATCCTAGCTCCCCCAGTGGAGTGGCGAAGGTCCCAGTGAGCGAAATATATCGCTCCATCAGTGCCAAAAACAAATTAGGATTGGCAGGCAACCCGACACTCGTTGCACTCACAGCGGCATACAGTCCAATGCCCTCCAGCTCTCTCCGAAAGTGCTTCAAGGCCCAGTTAACTAGGCAAGTCCATCGGAGGTTTGTTGGGGTGATCCACCCATTGCACCGAGGATTCTCCTTGGGATATACCCTACCTCGTCCCATGAAGTCGTTGTAGAAGGTCGGCAATTGGACCGGTTGGATCACTGAGCTGTCTTCACTCGGGACACTGCCCGGGAATAGTCCCATGAACAACGTCACAACACCGGAAGGGCGGCTGACAAACGACCCCTGGTCAGTCCCTTTCAGATGAAAGATCTTCCCCGGCTTGCCGTAAAGATCGGGAGTCAGCGTCCACGACATCCTTCTGCGATGTGTGGCATGGAAGAAAGCCGAGATGGGATAATCTCTCGGCATCGTGGGCAGATACAAGACCACGCTCTCGGCAGGGAAAACCCAGGATTCTCTCTTGGGCTTCGTCTGGGACTGCTTGTCTATCATATCCCCAAAGAGAAAGGCCGGCTTGATGTACTGCTCCCCGTCTACGTACGTTAGGGGCTCCCCGTTAATCATACTCAGCAGCATTCGCTCGCCCTGAGCCGATATCAAGATCTCCTTTTCTTCAGGGTACTGGGGTCCAGAGATAGAAAATGTCACGTGGGACAGATCCTCCAGATAGTTCGAGTGCAGCATCCCGGCAGCGGAACCCATCACCTCGGCCAGTGGAGACTCACCCAAATTAACTGCAAAAGTGCAAGAAAAATATGTCATTACAAATCTTGCACAAACATACAGACCAAAAGAAACGACAGTCTGTGCTCTACGCCAGATTGTACAAATTTAGTTATTTTACGCCGGAAGTCCCGTCCACAAGCGTAAAACTCAAATTTTACGACATACGCCAATTTTCGGTAGCCAGAGCTTTTACGCTCGGAACTACAAAAATATGGAGTTTTTACGCTGGCACATTAGAAATATGGGCGTAAAAGATGAAAATGCCTCCGTGCATCATCTTCCTCAAAGAGGCTATCAGCACAGAAGACGACCTAGCGCGGTCACGTTCAACGTGTGCGAAGGATTTTTCGTTGTTTTTGTCACCCCAAAGGCTCTACCTCTAAGACCGGGTGCGCTGCTCGTCGGCGGGATACTTCGCTCAGAAGGAAGTTCACCTTGCCCAACCGAAGACTCCCTCGCTGGGGCAGAAGAATGAGAAAAAGAACCTATGCTCTTTTCTTTAGTGGAGGGGGTTTGTTTCGGCGCCATTTCTGAAGACTCGAAGTGCTCGGAGAAGGAACGAAGAAAAACTCGAACAGTCGAAAGCACTCTTTCGCAGAAGACGGATAAAAAGTTTTTCTCTCAAAGGCTTGGGATATATATAGAGTTTGAGTCGACTCCTCGAATCCTCGGACGGACTCCTCGAGACCCTAACCAAATCTCGCAATTAATAGGTAGTTATAATTGGATGCTACGTCAGCCCACTACTCTCGAAAGACGGACAGTCAGCGAATTCGAAAAATTCTTCGCGCAAAGCAGTTCGGCGGTTTCTACGCTAAAGGAGCTTTCTACGCTCGACAGCAACAGATCTACGGTTTTACGCTCGCAAGCTATAAGTCTATAGTTTTTTGCCCGGATGCCTTTGTGCTCGGTAGCTTTTATGCTCGAGAGGCAACAAACCTATGACTTTACGCTCAGCAGATACCAAATCGATGATCTCACGCTCGGTGGCGCTCAGTTTACGCTCAGAAGCAACAGATCCGCAAACTTCACGCTCGGAGAAATTTTCTTTTCAGGAGCTACAGATCTACAGTTCTACGCTAAAGGAGCTTTCTACGCTCGACAACTACGAATCTACGGCTTTATGTTCGACAGCTATAAGTCTATGGTTTTACGCCCTGATGCCTTTGTGCTCGGTAGCTTTTATGCTCGAGAAGCTAAGAACCTATGACTTCACGCTCAGGAACCATAAGTCTACGATTTCACGCTCGATGGTGTTCTACGCTCACAGGCTACAGATCTACAGTTCTACGCTAAAGGAGCTTTCTACGCTCGACAGCTACGAATCTAGGCTTTACGTTCGACAGCTATAAGTCTATGGTTTTATGCCTGGATGCCTTTGTGCTCGGTAGCTTTTATGCTCGAGAGGCAACAAACCTACGACTTCACGCTCAGAAACCACAAGTCTACGATTTCACGCTCGATGGTATTTTATGCCCAGAGGCTACAGGCTGATGATTTCACGCTCCATGATTTTTCGCATATCCGAACAGTCCCCGAAGCGGTCAATTGCAAAGAGTTCACACAGAAGATACTCGTTCTTGACCCCAAAGTATCCCAGGTACCCGAAACACACAGAGTTCAAACATTGAGAAATTACTCTTCTCGGGTCCAAAATTGGAGGTTCATCCAGACCCCAGTCTGAACATCTCGTCTATCAAAATGGCAAACTCAGTTTGACAGATAAATCCTTGACCCTGTTCCAAGGGAGTTTCGAGAGGTCGTTCTTGAAGACGAAGTCTGAACAAAATTTTTGCTCATCAGAAGCAGCAGTTCAGAGCTCTACGCGGTCCCTCAGTCCTAGCAATAGGACAGTTCTAAATGTTCAAAAATGCTTAACAGCGTTCTATGGACTGTTCGCTATGCGTAAAGGACCGATCCTAATACTCTTCTTATCAGAGTTGGCGTAAAGAATCAGACGTGTCGAAGCTACACATATTCAGACTTTACAGCAACGTATGGCAAGATGATCATATGAAGAAGCAAGACAATTTTTATTAAAGATTAAAGTCATGATTACATATGAGGGAAATCCAATCTACAAGGGTTTTCTTTTTATTTTCATGATTACAACTGAGGGAAACTCCGTCGACAGGAGGGTTTCCCCATCATCGTCTGAAGATTGCCCAGAAGCTGTTCTGACAGATTCTCACAGGGGCACAATTCTTCATCCATCTTCTCCGGCAGTCGGTCAGTTCCAGCAAACTGATTGACATGGCAATGATCAACGGCGAGAGAACGACAGAGTTGGGGCTTGCATAAATTATGCAGATCCCTCGCTCCGTGTGCCGTGACAGATTAAGTTGAGATATTTCACTCAACTCAATGCCCGAGGTCAGAGCTAGTCGCTGCTCTCACTCCCAGAGGTGACAGGAGAAGACACCCTTGCAAGCAGTGTGGTCCAATACGACCCTTCCCTTCTCCTGGAAGAACAACCATATAAAGTTGCTGATTATCCTGAGCAAGGGAGGCTAAGATATCCTTCCATGATCCATCATTGCAGTGGATACTTGCTCAAAGATGCCGTCTTTTTCGGCTCCTTACACGCTGAAAGAACATGATCTCCTTCTTCCTCAGATCGAACCGGCGAACTCCGGCGATCATCTCTGCATGGTGATAGAAATATGGGGAGAACAGGTTAACTCCTCCAGCCTTTTTATAGGCGAAAGAGATCACAAGCGGTCCCCAATAAATCTGCCATAAAGACCGCATCGACCGTTTCAACGCTCCATTCTGAGGCGTTTCGAGTTATGAGGGGCCGTTCATGCTTCATTCAAAGCGTTTCAAATTCCGAGGAATTTAAAAGCTTTGAAGGGGGTCTTATAGAAGCATGAAAATACGCTGGGAGGAGCTACGCAGCATACTGATGCAGAGCAGCGTAAACAGAGGCCTTCAGAGCCATCAAGCGTACAAGCAGAGCTTTCTCTGCTAAACATAGCATAAAGTATAAAGCTCAAAGGACCATCCGCGTAAGTGCAGTACGTCCAAGACGCTTCAGCGTAGACAGGGTTCTTTATCGCCTCCATGGCGTAAAACTCATCCGCTCTCAAAGCAGCGTTAAAGCGTACGAGGAACGCTTCGTCTTCCCCGAAATGAACCTGTCAAGTCACGCAGTGAACCTGACCTCTGACTCCTAACAAAAAGTGCTGCACGGCTATCCAGACGACGGCTGGAAACGAGGACAGACCCCTCGGGATGCGCACCACAGTATGATGGCGGATCTCTGCATTTAATGCAAAGGATTTGGTTAAAATATTACCGAACCGTCGTTTACTGACGTCCCCTCAGCATAAACTGCTCTTTCGCGTACAAAGGGATACGCTGCCTTATTTTACACAGGCAAACATGAGCTGTTTTACGCTCCGCAGTAGACAAACCGCCTGCCACGACAAAAGCTGCACTTCGCACGGGGCTCGAGGCATGTCTCTACGTCTAAATTGCAAAGAGCGGTGACAGTTTCTCTGGAGGCATGTCTCTGCGACAGATGCACAGAAGGGCTGCAGACCTTCAAAATATGCCTCCGTATTTAAAGCACAAGATGGTGGCAAATCTCTGCAAGCGATTTGATTATATCTTCAAAAGCCGTAATTCCGGCTAAGACGTCTACATCAGCACTCTGGCACGGTACGCAGCGGCTTCAACACCCATTCAAGATCTGTTCTCATTCAGCTTCTACGCCCACTCAGTCTCTACAACTATTCGGCTTCAAACGCCCACTCAGTCTCTACGACCATTCGGCTTCTACGCCTGTTCGGCTTCTACGCCTGTTCGGCTTCTATGCCTATCCGGCTTCTACGCCAGGGTGACAGTCATTTGGCTTCTATGCCAACCTCTTCTACACAAGGGATACCTACCTACGTGGCTTCTACGCCGTGATCTTTGCAGAAGATATACGTGTTTTGTCCCCTTAGTTAGACACGCGTCACATGCTCATTCAAAAGGTCATCTATACGCAGGCATTGGTTATTTTAACCGTTGTGTAAAAGGGTGTTGTACTTTCCACTCCTCAGTTTTTACACCGACAGAGTGGTCACTGTCACCAAAACTCTATAAATAGAGACCCCTATCAATGGGGAATCAGGTCGGAAAAACTTTAAACTTGAAGATCGAACCAGGAAACTTTAAACTTGAAGATCGAACAAGGTCGAACTTCCTAGAAAGATCGAACCGGAGGTCAAGAGAGAAAGAGAGAGAGAGAGAGAGTCCGGAGCTCAGGGAAAGAGCAGGGATCGACGACTTTGGCATCGTGCATCCACCCTCTTCTGCAACCTTTGAAGCTGCTACTTGTCTTCCACGGCACTTCTTCAACATCGTGTGGTCCAAGGGCTAAAGTGATCTACTGCAGATCAGATACCTATATCAATTTATACCCAGATTAAATAAATTGTACTCCCACATCCTCATATAGGATTAAATTGTACAAGTTTGTTTGTAAACCAAAGGGCACGGGTTTCGTATAAACCTCGTCATTGAAATACACTTTCATTCTTTCGTTTAATACCACAAACAGCATTGTCAGAAATTCTGTCTGCCACGTCATCGACGGGAGACTGGATTTTACGTGCAAATCGCGGAATAGACTTCTGGACTAGCGCTGAGGCATCGTCCGAAGTTTTGTCTGCCACGTCATGGATGAGAGACTGAGTTTTACGTTCGGAGCGCGAAGTAGACTTCTGGACTAGCGCTGAGACATTGTCCGAAGTTTTGTCTACTACGTCACAGACGGGAGACTGAGTTTTACGCGCGGAGCGCGAAGGTTGTGCAGCTACAACCTGGCTGGTCGGAGAGATCGAAGAGTCGACAGGAATGGTAGAGAATGTCCTCGGCATCCAGACCTTACACAACTTCTTGTGGTCTTGAACAGAGAGAGTGAGAGCTATCCCCTGCTCGAAGCATATCTTCGTAGGCAGACTGGTCGAACTGGACGACCAGGGTCTTCTTCGCGGATCCCACGGATACCGCATCGTGTTGAGCAATAGCTTTCTCGTCAGAAGAGAAAGATGTCCCCAGCAGAGTCGCTATCTTGTGTTTGATAATAAACAAAAGAAATAAGATCAAGGTTTATACGAAACCCGCTCTTTGGTTTACAAACAAGATTGTACAATTAATCCTATACGAGGATGTCGAGTACAATTTTTTAATCTGGGTAAATATTATTATAGGAGTCTGATATGCAGTCGATCACTTTGTCCCTTGGACCACATGATGGTGAAGAAGTGCCGTAGAAGACAGAAAGTAGCTTCGAAGGTTGCAAAAGAGAGTGGATGCTCGATGCCAAAGTCGCCGATCACTAATCTTTGCCTGAGCTCTGGATTCTTCTCTCCCAAAGACTTTGACTCTTAGTTCCTTGACCTTGAGTTTTTCGACCCTTTTCTTCTCTACCTTGGATTCTTCGACCCTGGACCTCTGTCGATAGAGGTCACTATTTATAGGGTTTTAGTGATAGTGACCATCAGTCGGCGTAGAAGCCGGGTAGTGGAAAGCACAGCACTTTTTACGCGATGGTTACAATAACCGTTGTCCGCGTATAAATGATCTTTTGAATGAGCGTGTGACACGTGTCCCATGAAGAGATAACGCGTATAACTGCTGCGAAGACCACGGCATAAAAGCCACGTAGGTAGTTATCCCTCGCGTAGAAAAGGTTGGCGTAGAAGCCAATAACTGTCACTATGGCGTAGAAGCCAAATAGTTATCAAACTGGCGTAGAAGCCAGGTAGGCGTAGAAGCCGAGCGGGCATAGAAGCCGAGTAGGCATAGAAGCCTGATGCTGCATGGACAGGTAGCTAGCGTAGAAGATAGCTGATCCTTCTGGATTGACTGAGGCCTTGAGCGAATTCTGAACCAAATAGCCTTAATACGCCCCAATGCAAATGTAACCTGAGCTGACGTATTGCCGGGAGATAGCGTACAGCGTGCTCTTCAAAGCTGAAAATGGCCTGGTGGCGTATTCCAAGGAGATGGCGTACAGCGTGCTCCCATAGCTGAAAATAGCCTGATGGCGTAATGCGCGAAAGTGATAATGTGGACGTCTTAGCCGAAATTATAGCTTTTGGAGATATAATCAAATCTCATGCATTAAATACAGAGATCTTCCTCCATCTTGCGCATTAAATGCAGAGGCGTGTCCTGAAGATCTGCCAGCCTTCCGCCATTAAATGCAGAGGCGTGTCTCGAAGATCTGTCATTATTCTGCGCATTAAATACAGAGACGTGCCTCGAGCCCTGCACGAAGAGCAACTTTTGACGTGGCAGCCTATTTGTCTTCTGTGAAGCGTAAACATCTCACATCTTCCTGTGTAAAACTAGGCAGCGTATTCCCTTGTATGCGTAAAAGCGGTTTTTGCCAAGGAAATTTCACTAAACGACAGTCTGGGTAGCTGTGCCGCGCCATCATTATAGCCGTCGTCTGGGTAGTCGTGCAGTACTTTTTGTCAGGAGTCAGACGTCAGGTTCACTGCACGATTTGACAGGTTCATTTCGGGGAAAATGAAGCGTTCCTCGTACACTTCAATGTTCCATTAAAGCGGATGAGTTTTACGCCATAAAGGCGATATAGCACCCTTTTTACGCTGAAGCAGCCTGGACATACTACATTGCGCGGATAGTCTTTGAGCTTATATTTTACGCTGTACTTAGCAGAAAAGATCTATTGTACGCCGATGGCTCCGAAGCCATATTTTACGCTGCCCAGCACTAGACTGCTGCGTAGAACTCTTCAGCGTACGATGTCGACACCCGAATCTTGTTCAGATGCTAAGAAATGTCTTATGGTCCTAGGTTGAATAGGCAAAACACAAGAATATATAAAAATAAACACAAGTCGATAATATAACAGGATTTACTGTAAGTTGGCAATGTACACTTACCTGGGTTCTGAACTCTGTCAATTGCTCCTATAAAAGTAGAATCTGCAAGTACGCCTCAGGATGCTGAAACAAACATCACCATTATTCTCAGAATACTTGAATAACTAGGATTGATTATCCATAAGTCCAATTTGGATACAGGGACAAAATTGATAGTTTTGGGTCAAAGCGGGGTCCACATGTGGTCCACTTCATACCGAAAAATGTGCCAGAGATAAAGTTCTCCAAATTTAGCAAATTTAGTGAAACTTAGTGTCTACAAGTCCAGAACGAAGATACGAACTCAACGGAATATCCAGAACTGGATTTCGATGAGTCGGTCATGAAATCATCCGTCAAATGGAACCGTAGGGCCCACGAAATAGTATTTCGTCACCGTTCTCAGAATTGAACCAAACTTGGGTCACAGGACCAACGTAATGCTGCGAATCCGATGGCTCAAGTTTTGTTGCGAAATAACAAGCACACACGAAGTTATGACAATTGTCAGAATAGGCCGATACGGTATTTTTTGACAGATAGGCGTTGATTCCGGTGTGCACGCACATCCAAATCAAGTTTCGGGAAATTCCACACGTCCACATTGATGATACACACCTTTCGGTAAAATTCCACACGACGAAGTTGCCTCATTTGGCGGTTCGTACCCCATATCGAAAAATTTTGGTTTTACAAAATTAGGTTTTTGACATATTTCAACGCTGAATAATTAGCAAATAAATCAACAATAAATTAAACTAATTAAAAAGATTAAATCTTAGTTATGTTGTCTTTAATTACTGTTCAAGTAGAATTTGAAAATATTAACTAGGTTGGAAAAAAATTAGACACGAACATGGGAGGTTGGAACAGTTTCTGATCTTAAAAATTAAGATATTTTTTCTGTTTTGTGTCATAATTTAAGATCGACACAGGACACGATAAGTTAAACTAATTAAACAGGGTTTATGGGGGTCATGTGGTCTTCACATAGGAGTCAACAGTTCGCTATTTGGTTTACTGTGTAGGAAGATACAGGGGTGGGAAGAAGTATACCTTGCTGCTCGCTGCTGCTCGGGATTCAGGGCGGCTGCTCTCGGCGGCGTGCAGCGTCGGTCGACGGCGTCGGCGGTGGTCGTCTGGCTGGTAGGGGAAGGCTGGTGGTTGTGGTCTGCTATGATGGGGTGTATATAGGGTGAAGGGGGGGTTCACGGAGGGGAAGAGAGTGGGTCAGGGCAGTTTCGGGGAGGGGAAAGGAGGAGTCGGGGGGGGGGGGGGGGGGCTGGGGGTTACTGTAGCGGGACTACAGTAACTGGGGGGTTCGAGTTTTGGTTTTAGGGTTCGAGTTTAGGGTTTTTGGTTCGGGTGGGTTTGGTTCGGTTTAGTTATATAATAATAATAATAATAATTATTATTATTATTATTATATATATATATATATATATATATATATATATATATATATATATATATATATATATATATATATATATATTGTGTATATATATGGCCATAAAAAAAAGGTTCTTACCCCAAATAATTCCCAGAAAAATCTACAATACTTCAATAATAGTTGTACACCCAAAAATATATTTTTTGAGTAATATTTGTAATTAATTAAATATACATAAATAACTATACAAGTTAATAAATCTATTTATATTTTTCTAATTAGCTAAAAAATAATGAAAATTTTCCATTAATCTCAATAATTACAAAATACCAATAATAAAATAGTAAAACTAATAAAATTAAAAATTAAAAAAATTAGGGGGTTTAAAATAGGTATTGTTTTTCTCTATATATAGAGGACCTCCTCTTTCATTTGAAGAGAGAAAAAACAGATGAAAAATTTGAGAACACCAGATCATATGCGGCCCAGAGTGTCCCCTTCCCACATGGTGCTTTTCGAGTATTTTCGAAGGTGGCATTGAGCGTTCCAGAAGTTCATTTGTGAACTTGCTAGTTCCTGGGGGCAGTTCGTCTGTACGACAAATCTTGCTTTGACCAACGGTGGTTTTGACCACCCTAGCAAGGAACTTTTCTTCAGCATTTCTCTTTGCTTCATTTTTTCTCATTGTAGCATCTGCGAACGTAAAGAGAAGAATATTTTTTGTTGCTTGTTGTAATCTTTATTATCTTCGGAGTTTGGTTGTAACATATTTTTTGTTTGTGCTTCGTTAGAATCAAGTTACATTAGATGAAGAACTCTTGTGTGAATCTCTGATCTCAACGATAACTTGGGTTCTAGTAGAGAGTGAACATTCGGGTCTCACTAGTAGCTCTGCTATGGCCCACGTTCTACCTTCTTTGATCCATCTAGGGACTAACAATCTCAAAGCAAAATCCTAAGAAAGATGTAGAACATCTGATTAAATCTTCTCGACAACAAGTTTTTACAAACTTGAGAAGATTGACGGGATACACCTTGAACATTTTGATGAGGAAATGAGTCATTCGTCAAATTTTGAACGTGAGTTGTCGGAACCTACCATTTCCCAGGATGAAGGAGTTAGCATTTGAAGGACGCGCATTCCAGTTGGAAGGAAGATTACAAGACCAAGGATTGCAGAGTTTGCGCATGACAGGACTTACCGCAAGATAGTTCTTGGCGGTTGGCAATACTTGGCCGCATGACAGTCTCTTGCCGCATTGCATTTTCTTGTTGCATGGCAGACTCTTGCCTCATGGAAGCATATTTAAGGTCTTGGCGCTTTGCAGAGCTGGCAGCATAGTATCTTATGCGCATGATCGTCTTTAAGCATAACAAGACTGGCACATGGTGGGCTTTGCGCATAAATGTCACTGTACTAGACATGACTTGTCATATGGCTGGAATTGGAGCTTGAAAGCAGAACTAATTCAAACTAATATAGCAAGGTATAGCTAAACTTGGTTCCTTTGATTACTTAACTTGGTTACTATTATTATGCATGTTGAGCCATCAAGCGTGGTTGCTGACTGGTGGATAGACACTGGTGCATTTGGCCACACAAGCTCTGGAAAAGAGCAGTTCACCAAGAAATAGCATAAGATCTCTAGCTATTGGTTCAAGGAGGTGGAGACAGGTGTCAAGCAGAAGATCAAAAGGGCTTAGCTTAGAAGAAGGTCTCTATGACAAACAAGTGTCAAGCAGAAGATCAAAAGGGCATCTAGCTATTGGTTCAAGGAGGTGGAGACAGGTGATGACTATGTTCAGACATAGGTAGTCAGGAAGCCATTTAGACGGATGACTACACGTACAGATCCTATGGAGCTGGTGCGCTCAAACATCTGTGACTTCTATTCTCCACAAAAGGCCGGAATGAAGTTTATAATTCTTTCTTCGATGATTTCTTGGGAAACGCGTTCGCGTATCTTCTTATAATCAAAGGATGAAGCGTTCGAGAACCTCAGGGACTTCAAGTTTGGAGCTGAGCATCATATCGGTCCACAACTGAATAGACTCAGAAGTTTTTAATACGAAGAGCATCTGTCATGCCCCAGTCCCAAAATACGTAGGACCAGGAATACGTAAGCATGCCAGCCGTATGTATATGGCAACTCCAATATATGGATACCATAATACACACGTACGCTGTAATATGAATAATAACTCACATGTGATATATATATTGTCATAAGTCACAAGACATAACTAGATCTCATCTACAGAATCAAATAACCAATCAGCTATATAACTGAATCAAGTATGAAATGCTTGATAAAAATAAGTAGTTGGGTGGAAACAAATCCACTACCAAGCTAGAATATAAGAGAAATAAAATAAGTACATTTAATGAACAATGAGACTCGAAGAAAAGACCTCCTCGAAAGAGAGATAAGTAGCAAGTCCTGATCCGTGCTCCTACGAATAGTCAAGATCGTCTACACTTGGAAAGGGACCAGGTCCTCAGAGGAACGTAACAAGATACATAGAAGCATGCCAATTGAATACAGTAAAACATGCATAATAGACAAAAAATATATAAGTACGCTGTACTAGACAATCTATATGAATATGCATAATGAGGATAACTTTTTGACGTATGGGCATGGGTAGGCTACTCTATCTATTCTCACAACTCACACACACGTCCATGAACATCAGAAGCCGTCATACCGCGAGGGTAGCGACCATCGTTACACCCGAAATTGATATACCGTGAAGGTAGCGACCAGCGCGACACAACTATCATAGTGCGTTCTAGTTCTACGGTTTACCAGAGTGGATATAGCCCATACGCCTATTGATTGTCCTCCCCTCCCATGATACTATGTGTCAAGTGTGTGTCAACATATATATAGTATATAATTATGACTGAAAAAAATATATTTATAATAAATATATAAAATATGATAAGCATGCAAAAGTACTATAAGCAATTTGGCAAGGTATCTTGCCTGACAAGAAAGCTGCAAAGTGTGAGCGTCCAGACGTTAAGCACAAGGGATCAGAACTATGGCACCAGAATGAACTTCTCCGGCTACTGAAATAAACATCACCAACGTTCCCAAAATAAGCGAGATAGCTAAAAAATACTACTCTTTTGTCCAATTTGGATATAGGAGCAAAATGGTAATTTTAGATCAAAGTGGGGTCCACATGTGGCCCATCTTGTACCGAAAAGCGTGCCAGAGGTAAAGATTTTTAAATGGGACAAATTATAGGTCAAACAAATTCTAAACATCGATACAAACGCAACGGTATGTCCAATTTTGGATTCCGGTGAGCCGAACACAAATTCGTCCTTCAAGTCAAACCGTGGGGCCCGCGAATAGGCGGCTTGGTCAACTGTCTCAAAATTGCGTGAAAATTCGGTCACAGGACAGCGTGATACCACGAATCCAATGGCGAAAGTTTCGTTGCATTCTGACGAGCGTACACAAAATGGGGTAATATTTTGCAAAATTTGCGATATATATACTTTTTACGGATACGGGTTGATTCCGATGCGCACATACGTCCGAATCAGTTTCCGCGAAAGCCCACACGTCAGGACATACCATACGCGCCTTTCGGTGCAATTGGTATGCAATGAAGTGGTCCCGTTTGGTGGCAAATTTCAGTTTTAAAAGAACAAGTTTTTGGTCGATTTGGAGGCCGAATAATTTAACAATTAAAGCAAACTAATAAAAAGTAAAAGAGCAGAAATATTTTTGGTTATATTGGGAAGAAAATCTTTCAATTAGTTTTTAAAAATATTAAACATGTTGGTGGCAAATTAGGTGTAAACATGGGGGTTTGGGTTGAAGTTTCTGGACTATTTTTGGTCAGTTTTTCGTCCATTTTCTGGTCAAATTTTTGACCAATATAGGGCACGAAAACTCGTTCCACTTGAATAAAAATCCTAGAGGATTAGGTTGTGAACATATACGGACAAACTGATCGCGAGAAGGATGAGAGATGAGGGAGATATGTTACCTTGAAGAGGGGCAAAACTGTACTGTACACGCGCGCGTGCGCGGGGACGGACGACGGCGGTCCGGGCGGCTGCGACGACGGCGTCGAGGGGCGGGGGTCGCCGGCGGTCGGTCGTCGGGGTGCGGGGCTGGGGTAGGGTTAGGGTTTTGAGTAGTTTATGGTTATAATATATATATATATATATATATATATATATATATATATATATATATATATATATATATATATATATATATATATATATATATATATATAGAGAGAGAGAGAGAGAGAGAGAGAGAGAGAGAGAGAGATATGGAATCGGGTCAGGGGATGGTTGCTGGGTAGACAGGATTAGTTTAGGGTTATTATTATTAGTAGTATTTTTTTTATTTCTTTTTTTATTTCCTTTTTCTTTTCTTTTCTTTTCTTTTTTTTTTCTTTTTCTTTTTCTTTTTCTTTTTCTTTTTCTTTTTCTTTTTCTTTTCTATTTTATTATTACTATTACTATTACTATTACTAATATTATTATTATTATTATTATCACTAACATTATTATTATTATTATTATTATTATAACTATATATTTATTTATATATATATATGAGGTATAGATAAAAAAAATATTTGTACCCAAAATAAATTCTAAAAATCTATCACTCTTCTACAAAAATTTCTAAAATAAAATAAAAATAATAGTTTTTGTGCAATAATTCTAAATGAGTATTTATCTAGGTAATTAAATCAATAAAATTTATTTTCTAATTAACTAAGAAATAATAAATAAATTCAATGATTAATTAAATAAATATTTTAAATTAGGGGGTTTTACAGCATCGTTCTTTGGATTCGCATCGTTCAGCTTAGAACATGGAATTGACTATGGAACATGCATCATTCTTTAGATTTGCATCGTTCAGCTTAAAAAAAAGAATTGACTATAGAACATGCATCGTTCTTTGGATTCACATCGTTCAACTTAGAACATGGAATTGAAAATGGAACATCCATTGTTCTTTGGATTCACATCGTTCAGCTTAGAACATGGAATTGACTATGGAATGACATCTTCGTACTCTCCCAGCCCATTGAAGGTGCAAATAGAAAGGACGAGCAGTTAACAGTAATGATGACTTCTATATTGTTGTTCAAAGGACCTTCCAGATTGTCTGTAGGAGAAGGTTGTACTTACGGCCATGTCCTTAGTACCGTTCGTCACTTCTGATGTAACCTTGGTTCAAAGTCAGATCCACATGAATTTTGTTCAATTGTGGAGGGTTTTTCGGAGGACAGTATCAGCCAGAGTTGTTGGCACTTTTGTAGAAGAAGACGTAGTCCAGGAAGGAGTTGTCTTTTAAAAGACAATATTTGAACCAGAAGTCGAAGAGCAGTCAGCTAGAAGAGTCAGGAGGTCGAAGGATCAAAGATGGTCTTTTCACCTATCATATGGAGGTCATACCACTTACCAATGGTGAGGTGATAAAGGCCAAGGACTCGGTCTGCTGGGAGGAGGCAGTCCATAAAGATATTGACCCTATAACAACACTTGAATGTTGATCAATCTGCCTGAAGGGGCTAAACCTAACAGATGATTATATATCTTTAGTAGAAGTAAATAGAAGCAGACATAACATTTAAGTTCAAGACTAGGCTTGTAGTCTAGGAGTTTTCTCAGATACAGGGGATTGAGTTCTTTGGCAGCTCCTTGAAGGTATCATATATCAGGATAATGATTGCCATAGATGCTATTCATAAGCTGATTGTTTATCAGATGAAGGAAAGACAACAAGTCTTGGAGGAAGAGAGTCATGAGAGATTCACGGACAATGGTCAGATTTTTTGTCATTCAGGTTTGAAGACAATCTACGGGTTGGTGATATCTCAAATACGGCCTAGAACAAATCCCAGGATATGGTAGCAGAAGTTTAACAAGTCATCTAGTCAAATTTGTCACATGATTAGCGAGACAAACAAGTGTGTGTACACAAAGTTTACTAATAAGAAAGAAGTTATCTTTTGTATCTATGTGGACAACATCCCAACTATGGATATATAAGTGTCACTAGAACAAAGATGTCCTTTTGTCCAGACTCAGGACATGGGATTTCGGATGTCTTCCTAAGGATATAAGATAATCTGGATGCCAGGTGGGCTTGCACAATCTTAATATGTCTGCATGAGAAGATTGGTCACACGCTTTGGGTATCAAGGTCGATACTCCTCAGATGTAACATAAAGATGAAGAAGACTAATCCAAGAGAAAGCATCACACAGTTGGTGTACTCGAGCACTATCAGGTGCATGATTCAAGCTATGAGTACCATCGGTCTGATATAGCTTATGCTGTAGGGATGCTGAGTTAGTTCACGAGTAGTATGTGTGTTGTTGAATATTGAAAGCTATGAAGAGAGTCGTTAGTATTCTCAAGTGGACTCAGTACTATATCCTGTACTACAATAGTTATCAAGATATGATGGAAGGCTTCAGTGATGCCAGTTGGTGCTCAAAAAATAAGAGTAAAAGATCCACATGAGGACGTGACTTCTCTAGGAGTGGTATTGCTATATCATGGAAGTCGAAGAAGCAGTCTTTACTCTCAGAGTTTTTTGCACTATCAGCTGCAGTATATAAAGCATGATGGCTCTGAATGATCTCAGATGATCTTCCTATGGTTAGTACACAGATTCGGATGATACCGACATACTGTGAAGACCAGAAAGCTGCAACAGTGGCATCTATTCATCTCTTCAAAGGTCTGAAGAGAACTATATAGATAAAACATAGGATACTCAATGAGTGAAGCCAGTGTGGATCAATACAGTGGCTAATATTCTGAGTCAGGTGATTTTGTCGGATCCGTTCATGATAGGCCTCAAGGGCCAATAAAGAACACTGAATGAGCGCAGTCAGCGTGGATCATTACAGTGGTTAATGTTCAGAGCCAGGTGATCTTGGCGGATCCGTTCATGTTAGGCTTCAAGCGCCAGCTGATCGTAAGCACTATAAAGGAGCGTAGTACTCTATGCTACCGTGGGTTGACACTACCATAAGGTACCTCGACAGGGTAAATCCTTGGCTTTGGGCCATGTCATAGCGGCAGTAGCATCACATACAATCAGATCAAGCACTATAAAGGAGCATAGTTTTCCATATTAATGTGGGGTGATACCATCATGAGGTACCTTGACAGGGTAAAGCCTCAGATTTAGGCTATGTCACAGCGACTGTAACACCGTACATAGTCAAGGATACAACTGATATGGGCTTAGAGGACCTTTGATATTGCGTCTCTGTAATCCTACCATTTAGTTTTATGTTATTGGTTCAAAGAGAAATCTACCAGGTATCTAACTATTGGTTCAAGGGAGGACCATTGACCAGGATAATATCAGTTACATTAGGTAGTCCTTAGGGACATTGTGGGATACGTACCCGAAATTATTATGGTCTACTATTTATTCTTGATCAGAACATTTCCTGTGGGAGGATGGTTTTGACACCTTAATGAGTTCTCGGGCAAAGTAAATGTTCGACGTGCGTTGCAGGAAGTACGAGTAGTTTCAGCACTACAAGGGACTTGTATCCCATGCTACAGTGGCTTGACACCACACGAGAGAGTGAACCTCGGCTTCGGGCCATGTCTCAGCGGCGGTAGCATCGCTTATTGGCAGGTAGCCTAATATTGAAAAGTGATAAGAGAGTGGTAGTACAACACTATAAAGAGGCATGTGACCTTATGCTACAGTGGGTGACACAACATAAGGGAGTGAACCACGGCTTTGAGCCATGTCACAGCGGCGTAGCATCACACTGAAGTACAAGGCTTTATGCTGAGATCTAGTACAATACTACTAAGAGGCTTGTGACCTCATGCTATAGTGGGTGACACCATATGAGGGAGTGAACCTCCGCTTTAAGCCATGTCATAGCAGCGTAGCACCGCACAAGAGCGCAAGGCTCTATGTCGTGTGTAGTAACGACACTACTAAGAGGCTTGTGTCCTCATGCTAGAGTGGTATGACACCACAAGGGGAGGATCCTCAACCTTGGGCAGCCATGTCATGCGGCATAGCACCGCACATAAGCGCAAGGATCCATGTCGGATAATAAACTCTCTATAGTGGAAAAACTCACCTAGGTGTATGGATAGGGATATAGGCCTTCTCTTGAGGGAAAGCTTGTAGACGCCCAAGATACATACACTGAGTTCAGGTCAGCACATGGCCTTTAATGTGTGACCAGATGGCACAACTGAGGTCATTGTGTGAGAGAGAAAAATAGCAGTTACGGTGCATAATTCAATGCGTAGTCGATTCTTTTATCGTACTGTTGTTTGACCCATACGAGAAGATTCAAGTCGTCGGCGACATCTATCATAATGCATGATGGCAGTCACCGTGAGGAACGCTCAACCATATATTATGATATATGTGGGAGATTGTTGGTGTTTTTTGTAATACCCTGTTCCGTTCAAGCGGACTGCCAATTCAAACGGCAAAATTGCAATATTTCGACCCACTTTGCTCAGGCGAGAATACTCGTTTGAGACAAAGGATATCCAGACTTGTCCCTACAGGAGTTTAACTTAGGCTTTCAAAGGCTCGCTCAGAGTATCGCCCAACCGAGACGAATCATCGCTAAGGTGGGTGGCTACGGTAAACTTGTCTTTGCTTAGCCATCACACTTAAAATATGGAACGATACATACTAGTCGCTAGGTGAATCACCCCTTGTATGCTAATAAGAAAATAATGCATCTAGCTAAGGGAATAATTCCAACTTGTATTGCTTGTTCTAGAACATTGAAATAAAATATTGCTTATATTCAGACCCTCACATGCTACCCTAGATCATGTCGCTCGGGAAGTCCCTTACGGTTTCACTCCTCGGCTTACCTTCGGGCCCGAGCCAACGTGTTTGCTTGAGTTCCTTAGAAACGCATGCTTGCTTGCTTAAAAATATCTAATGTTATTTTTATCGTGCATGCATTCTAGTTAGCCAGGAGACTATCAAATAGTTCTTCTGTGCAATTGAACCTGCAAGTATCCGAGACCGTTAGGTCACCAAGGTAATCCCCGAACTAGGGGCATGCATCAAGGCAAGTGAATACTGAACTGGAATCATATCAAGTTTACCTCTGAACGAGAATCATGTCAAGCAAAGCCAAGAATCCTAGCTCGTGGAGCAATACTCGTTCAGAGCAAAAATTATAGATTGTACTCGTGTTATGGATTGTCTTATAAAAGATGTGAATTTGGATAACCCTAGAACCTGCATGTCACGGATAACTCGAAAATGAGGTATAGTTTCACGGGCGGTCACCGGGGCATTGGGATCGATCCGATCCAGATGGAACTCTATTGTATAGTCTATTGTGCTGGACGAGATGGCTTACAGCGCCCATTGTTCTTTTCGCTGCATACCATTCTCTCTAGTGACTAGTGTCCTTCATGGCTATGCCAGCGACCTATTATTCATATAAATAAGTCATCCTCGCTTAGCGGCTATCCGCATGCGAGTTATTGCATCGCATCGAGAATAACTGAGCACCCGAAATATAGTCCCGTTCATAATACAGTATTTGCATATGTTATTGTCCCTGAATATTTATATCTGCTCGTGCTTGAATTAACTTGGTTTGCCTTGGACAGGGAAGGACAAATCGGTAGGTTGGTAAGTCTCGCCGTGTTTCCTCTTATATCGCACAGTGCACTGCCACACGAGTTAGGCTATTCAAGCTTTGCCATGAAACTGATCCTAAGATAACTAGAAAGACAACATAATAGTTAGTGCATGGAACCTATAATACGTGTTTGGATTTATCGAGCGGGCGAGTAGCCTCCCCACCAGTGCATTCAATGTACTGATAATCCACCAGATCGTTTGCAGGGTGCGAGAGAACCTCGCTCAGTGCGGATGCCTCCTTCGTACGTCCTAAGGCGTGGAGTTCACTCTAGAGCCTTAGAGCGCTGCGTCCGGAACTGAAGCTCATATACAAGACATAATGTTGGAATATCTCCTGAACATCGCATGTACATCATTCCATAAATTATAGCCATTTGGCACACTTTTATTATTTCAGAGAGAGAAGCTTGAGCGACTTGTAATCTCTGCCATGCGCCGCCTGTAACACTTGTTTATATCAATAAAGAGTTGCTTTACTTCAACTTGTGTTATTCAATGCTTCCCCTATTGTTGACTCAGTGAACTTGTTACCAAATTGCCTATGCGTTTATGATTTTGCTGCACTCGGACAATCTGTGTGACTCTGTGGCTTAGAACTCTTATCGCCAGCCAATGAACCACGAATTTGCACGGGCGGGACTTACACTTGTGCGGCATCACGCGCTGATGGGTCGAAGCGATCGTCCCGCGGGAGCGTTGGCGCGGTGATTCTCGCCTAGCGGGGACGGCCGATTTAGCCTGCGGGAGATCGGGGTGTGACATTTTCCACTTGACTTTGGGAGTTTTAGTCCCATATTGGAAAACCACCAATGTGTATATCTAAATATATAGCTATGCTTAGTATTGGTATATGCACATGGGGTGGTGGCCCATGTGGGTTGACATTCCTAGAGGGATTAAGTGTGAACTCCATTATGACAATCTTTGTTTTGTCACCAACTTTGGAAAGTTTCCATTAGGAGCTAAGCCCTAAAGGGGCTTAGCGACTCAGACTCGGACTTGGACTCGGGTAATAGCTCAAGGACGCAAAGTGGTGCTTTGTTGACGCACTTTGTACTTAGCACATCAGCATCGTCGTATGGCACTCGTACGCTCCTTTATGCGCGAGTTGCATGCACGGTTGCTAGTTCGGGCGCATGCTTCGTGGCACATGCGGCCAAAGCGTTATGCGGCCAAGGCACTAAGCGTCCAAACGTTATGCGGCCAGGGGCTATGCGGCCATGGTGTTTGTGGCGGCGCTATACGGCCTGACGCTATATAGACAGGTTTGGATGAGCGAGATGCATGTGGAAGGGACAAGGTCTGTCATAGACGGCGCTTGTAATGCTGTCTGCTCTGTCCAGTACAGCGCTTAGGCGGCACGGTTGGCGCAGATGGCACGTGGCTCTCTGTGCCACGTGGCTGCAGCTTTTGGCGCCTGGCGGCGAGGTCTGCTCTGTGTAGTATAGCGCGCAGGCGGCGCATGCGACGCGGTCGGATTTGACACCCAGATTTTGGGGGATCTGGTCGGTCAGCGCTTATGCGGCCTGGAGTTTCCTCAGGCCGCGTAGGTGTTGTTTTCCTCTATATATAGAGGACCTCATGTTTCATTTGAAGAGAGAGAAAAAATAGATAGAAAAACCGAGAACACTAGATCATATGCGGCCCAGAGTATCCTCCTCCCATATGGTGCTTTCGAGTGTATTCGAATGTGGCATTAAGCATTTTAGAAGTTTACTTGTGAACTTGCTGGTTCCTAGGGGCAGATCGTCACGAATCTTGCTTTAAGTAACGGTGGTTTTGATCACCCCAGCAATGAGCTTTTCTTCAACATTTCTCTTTGCTTCGTTCTTTATCATTGTAGCGTCTGCGAACGTAAATAGAAGAACATTTTATTGTTGCTTGTTGTAATCTTTATTATCTTTGGAGTTTGGTTGTAACCTGTTATTGCTTAATGTTTTATTGGAATCGAGTTATATCAGATGATGAACTCTTGTGTGAATCTCTGATCTCGAGGACAACTTGGGTTCCAGTAGAGAGCGGACCTTCAGGTCTCGCTAGTAGCTCTGCTATGGCCCGTGTTCTACCATATTTGATCCGTCTCGGGACTAACAATATATATATATATATATATATATATATATATGGATTTGCTAGAATATAAGCAACTTTTTTTTGGTATCCATACAAATAAGACAAATATATAGTAAATTGTGAAATTTGTCTCCTAAATATATAGTAAATTGTGAAAGTTGTCTCCTACACTTTGACTTGACCTGCTATAACAGGTCATGTTAACCTGCTATCTTTAATGGAGATTAATAAAAGGAATCATGACAAAAGAATGACCTACAATAGAAGGTAACAAACAAGTCAAAAAAAAATGTACTGCATTAAATGATGTTTCCCACAAAATTTGATAATTATTGCTCGTAGTCATATTACAAAAAAGATCTTTCAATATGAACCATTAGATCATAAATCAATGGTTGAAACCATTGCGTGTATGGATACAAATTTTTTGTTGCTTTTACTATATATATATATATATATGTATGTATGTGTGTGTGTGTGTGTGTGTGTGTCCCGAAGCCTTTGCATAGTGGTAAGATGTGAGACACCCTAAGATGGGGGACAAACCTAGCTAGCTTCTTGTAGTCTTAATTATTTTTGAAGGTCAACTTTTGTATCTAACTTTAAAAGATCATGATCCATAGAATAACTAAGGAATATCCATTAAGGCTAAATTATTCTAGTGAGATCCTAATTATAAAGTTTGAATATTATTCAACCTTTTTTTGTTCGATTTTGGAATTTTAATTTTATAAATTATTTTTTTGAAATATCTTTTGTCAATTTTTTTATCCTTAATAGCTATATTTGTTGTTGGGTAATGTGTTATTTTTTGTAATTAAATGAATAACAATATTTTGTTCCTTATGATCATCCCTAAAAACCTAGACCTTGTAGTCTTGATTATTTATCAAGGTCAAGTTTTGTATCAAAACTTTAAAAGAGCATAATCCTTGGGATAATTTATTACTCCTTTAGTAAGGGCTAATGATCCTATATATTACATGTACTTTATCAACAAACACACATTCATTGTCATGGGATACATGCATGAATTGTTTGTTGAGATCATGAGAAACCTAAAGGAAGTAATGGTAGGGCTTTTTCTTTGTTTGGCTAGAGGCGGAGTGGTTACTTGGGAATAGTGGTTTACGATACTATAGTGCGTTTAAGATTTGCACAATCTGCATCTTCCTAAACAACAATTTTTTTAATCCAAATTGTTTCAAATTCTAATCACATTTATAGTGCATATGCACTACGAAAATAAGATGAATTAGTGACTCCAAAAAAATGTCGCTAATTCCAAAAAAAATGTCGAGAGTAGCATTTAGCGACATCACCATTGACGCACAACGAGAGAGTTTACAAATTTGACACTCTGGCGCGAAGACACCCCTTTATATAGGGCAATATTCGATTGGGTTGGGATGTTTGGGTCGTGGGCTCACATGGATTTGACAGAATGAACGAACAAGATTAGAAGATCGGTTGTGATGATCAAGATTGATAACTTAGTTATCGAGTCCGATTATCGATGATTACATTTAAATTAATTGTTGCATCGGCGACCTAGAATCATAACTTAAATTGTAAGTGCAGATCGGGTTGGACCTTAACAAGTTTGATCCAATCCACTAGTAATTAATTTAGAAAATAGTTTTTAATTAATTATAAATAGTTTTTAGGAGTTTTAAGTAGAAAAATAGTAAACTTCTTAAAAATATCAAACCAATCAAAAATATATATTAGGTTATGGAAAAGTATTAGTGGCTACATGGAACTTATATGTCAAGTTTCACAGGATTATATGGAACATTTTTTAAAAAGTAATATGACCATGACTGTACCTTCTGACACTCCTCTATACCTTCTACGAGATATGATCATGATTGTACCTTATGATGCTCCTCTGTACTATGACAACCAAAGCGTTATTCATATTGCCACCAATCCTATCTTTCACAAGCGCACAAACATATTGAAGCGGACTGTCACGTGGTATGTCAAGAATACAAAGCCCATCAAAAGTCTCTTCCTTACATCCCTTCCAAAGGACAGGTGGCTCATCTCTTCACCAAGGCTCAAACGTAGTCGCAGTTTCATTCTTTCCTTCTCTAAGATCTCAATCTTCCATCAAATATAGTAGATTCTCTATATTTAATCTTGCCTTCTCTCTACTTCGGTATTGTTATATATAATAGATTCTCTATATATGACTCTAATTTGGTATCATCTCCATGTCATTAAGGTCTTCCTCTTAGGCTTACTTCCTGTTATGTCTTTATTTTACTTTGACCTCTAAGAGCCTCTCTAGATGTAATAACCTTTTGTGGAAAAAGTGCAAAAAATTCTCCCATAATTTGCATTATTAGTAAATTAAGACCCCCTAAATTTTTTGCTCGAAATAGTCCCTCCAATTTATTTTCCGTAAAAAAATACCGTTAAAAAAACGAAAATTCTAAACTAGCATTCCCCTTCCCCCCCTAACCCTCCTCCTCCAGCTCCTCCCTCCCTCCCCCACCATCACCTTCACCACCACCACCAACCCCACGCTCAGCCCCCCTCCTCCACCACACTCCCCGTACCTCCCCCGCTGCAGCCCCCAAGCGCGTGCAGCTTCCCCGCATCCGCCCCATGCGCGCGTGCAGCTCCTCCGCGGCCGCCCCCGCCCCCGCGAGTAGCTCTCCCGCCTGCAGCTCCGCCGCCCTCCCCCGTGGGCAGCTCTCCCAGGCCGGTGCCCCGCACAGCTCCCCCGCCGCCGCCCTCGCGCCCCCCCCGCTCCGACACCACAAGAGGTGGATCCTCGACCTTGGGCGGCCATGTCATACGGCCTAGCAACGCACAGAAGCGCAAGGCTTCATACCGGATTATAAACTCTCTATAGTGGAAGAACTCACATAAGTGTATGGATAAAGATGTAGGCCGTCTCTTGAGAAAAAGTTTGTAGACGTCCAAGATACATACACTGAGTCCAGGTCAGCACAGGGCCTTTAACGTGCGACCAGACGGAACAACTGAGGTCATTGTGTGAGTGGAAAAAATAGCAGTTATGGTACAGAATTCAATGCGTAGTCCATTCTTTTATCGTACTGTTGTTTGACCCATGCGGGAAGATTCAAGTCGTCGACGACATCTATTCTAATGCATGATGGCAGTCACTGTGAGGAACGCTCAACCATATATTCTGATATATGTGGGGGATTGTTGGTATTTTGTACTTGACTTTGGGAGTTTTAGTCCCATATTAGAAAACCACCAATGTGTATATCTCAATATATAACTATGCTTAGTATTGGTATATGCACATGGGGGTGGTGGCCCATGTGGGTTGACTTTCTTAGAGGGATTAAGTGTGAACTCTATTATGACAATCTTTGTTTTTTCACCAACTTTAAGAAGTTTCCATTAGGAGCTAAGCCCTGAAGTGGCTTAGCGACTCAGACTCGGACTTGGGCACGGGCTCAAGGGCGCAAAGTGGTACTTTGTTGACACACTTTGCACTTAGCACGTCAGCATCGTCGCATGGCGCTCTATGCACGAGTTGCATGCACGGTTGCTAGTTCGGGCGTATGCTTCGTACCACATGCGGCCAAAGCGCTATGCAACCAAGGCACTAAGTGTCTAGGCGTTATGCGGCCAGGGTTTATGCGTCCTGGTGTTATGCACCAGGGGCTATGCGACCATGGTCTTTGTGGCCAGGCGCTATGCGGCCTGGTGCGATACGGCCAGGTTTGGATGAGCGAAATGCATATGGAGGGGATAGGGTCTTCTATAGGTGGCGCTTGCGACGCTGTTTACTCTGTGCAGTACAGCGCACAAGCATCGCGGTCGGTGCAGATGGCACGTGGCTCTCTGTGCCACGCGGCTGCAACTTTCAGCGCCTGACGGTGAGGTCTGCTCTGTGCAGTATAGCGTGCAGGTGGCGCATGCGATGCGGTCGGATTTGACACCCAGATTTTGGGGGATCTGGTCGGTCAGCGCTTATGTGGCCTGGAGTTTCCTCAAGCCGCATAGGTGTTGTTTTTCTCTATATATAGAGGACCTCCTATTTCATTTGAAGAGAAAAAAACAGATAAAAAAATCGAGAACACTAGATCATATGCGGCCCAGAGTGTCCCCCTCCCACATGGTGCTTTCCGAGTATTTTCGAAGATGGCATTGAGCGTTCCAGAAGTTCATTTGTGAATTTGCTGGTTCCTAGGGGAAGATCGTTTGTACGACGAATATTGCTTTGAGCAACGGTGGTTTTGATCACCCCAGCAAGGAGCTTTTCTTCAACATTTCTCTTTGCTTCATTCTTTCTCATTGTAGTGTCTGCGAACGTAAAGAGAAGAAAGTTTTCTTGTTGCTTGTTACAATCTTTATTATCTTCGGAGTTTAGTTGTAACATGTTATTGATTCGTGCTTCGTTGGAATCGAGTTATATTAGATGAGGAACTCTTGTGTGAATCTTTGATCTCGACGACAACTTGGATTCCAGTAGAGAGCGGACATTCATATATATATGGATTTGTTAGAATACAAGAAACTTATTTTTGGTATCCATACAAATAAGACAAATACATAGAGAATTGTGAAAGTTGTCTCCTACACTTTGACTTGACCTGCTATAGCAAGTCATGTTAACCTGCTAACTTTAATGAAAATTAATAAAAGGAATCATGAAAAAAAAAATGACCTACAATAGGAGGTAACAAACAAGTTAACAAAAAAAGTACTGCATTAAATGATGTTTCCCACAAAATTTGATAATTATTGCTCATAGTCATATTACAAGAAAACTCGTTCAATATAAACCAATGGATCATAAATCTATGGTTGAAACCATTGCGTGTATGGATACAAATTTCTTGTTGCTTTTACTATATATATATGTATGTATGCGTGTGTGTGTGTGAGTCCCGAAGCCTTAGCATAGTGGTAAGATGTGAGAAACCCTAAAATGGGGGACAAACCTATCTAGCTTCTTGTAGTCTTAATTATTTATGAAGGTCAACTTCTGTATCTAACTTTAAAAGATCATGATCCATAGAATAACTAAGGAATATCCATTAAGGATAAATTATTCTAGTGAGATCCTAATTATAAAGTTTGAATATTTTTTAACTTTTTTTGTTCCATTTTGGAATTCTAATTTTATAAAAAAAAAAAATTACCTTTCGTCAATTTTTTCGTCAATTTTTTGATCCTTAATAGTTATATTTGTTTTTGGGTAATGTGTCATTCTTTGTAATTAAATAAATAACAATATTTTGTTCCTTGTGATCATCCCTACAAACCTAGACCTTGTAGTCTTGATTATTTATCAAGGTCAAGTTTTGTATCAAAACTTTAAAAGAGCATGATCCGGGATAATTCCTTACTCCTTTAGTAAGGGCTAATGATCCTATATATTACATGTACTTTATCAACACACATTCATTGTCATGGGATACATGCAGGAATTGTTTGTTGACATCGTGAGAAACCTAAAGGAAGTGATGGTAGGGCTTTTTCTTTGTTTGGCTAGAGGCGGAGTGGTTACTTTTGCATAGTGGTTTATGATATAGAGTGCGCTTAAGATTTGCACAAACTGCATCTTCCTAAACAACAATTTATTTTATCCAAAAAATTTCAAATTCTAATCACATTTATAGTGCATATGCACTACGAAATTAAGATGAATTAGTGACTCCAAAAAAATGTCGCTAATTCCAAAAAAAAATGTCGAGAGTAGCATTTAGCGACATCATCATTGACGTACAACGAGAGAGTTTACAAATTTGACACTCTGGCACGAAGACACCCCTTTATATAGGGAAATATTGGATTGGGTCGGGATGTTTGGGTCGTGGGTTCATATGGATTTGGCAGAATGAACGAACAATATTAGAAGATCGGTTGTGATGATCAAGATTGATAACTTAGTTATTGAGTTCGATTACAAATTTTGGAACAACCGATGATTACATTTAAATTAATTGTTGCATCAACGACCTAGAATCATAACTTAAATTATAAGTGCAGATCGGGTTGGACTTTAACAAGTTTGATCCAATACACTAGTAATTAATTTAGAAAATAGTTTTTAATTAATTTTAAATAGTTTTTAGGAGTTTTAAGTAGAAAAAATAGTAGACTTCTTAAAAATATCAAACCAATCAAAAATATATATTAGGTGATGGAAAAATATTAGTGGCTACATGGAACTTATATGTCAAGTTTCAAGGGATTATATGAAACTTTTTTAAAATAGTAATACGACCATGACCATGATCATGACCATGACTGTACCTTACCTTCTGACACTCCTCTATACTTCTATGAGATATGATCATGATTGTACCTTATGACTCTCCTTTGTACTATGACAACCAAAGCGTTATTAATTTTGCCACCAATCCCATCTTTCACAAGCGCACAAACATATTGAAGCGGACTGTCACGTGGTACGTCAAGAATACAAAGTCCATCAAAAGTCTCTTCCTTACATCCCTTCCAAAGGACAGGTGGCTCATCTTTTCACCAAGGTTCAAACGTAGTCGCAGTTTCAGTCTTTCCTTCTCTAAGATCTCAATCTTCCATCAAATGTAGTAGATTCTGTATATTTAATCTTGCCTTCTCTCTACTTCGATATTGTTATATATAATAGATTCTCTATATATGACTCCAATTTGGTATCAGCACCATGTCATTAAGGTCTTCCTCTTAGGCTTACTTCATGTTATGTCTTTCTTTTACTTTGACCTCTAAGAGCCTCTCTACATGTAATATCCTCTTGTGGATAAAGTGCAAAAAAATTCTTCCGTAATTTGTCTTATTAGTAAATTAAGACCCCCTAATTTTTTTGTTCGAAATAATCCCTTCCGTTTATTTTCCGTAAAAAAATACCATTCAAAAAAAAAAAAAAACGAAAACCCTAAACTACCATTCCCCTTCCCCCTCCCCCCCCCCCCCTAACCCTTCTCCTCCTCCTCCTCCAGCTCCTCCCTTGTCCTCCCCCCTCCCCCACCACCACCTTTACCATAACCATAACCATAACCACCACCAACCCCACCCTTAGCCCCTCCTCCACCGCGCTCCCCGTACCTCCCCCGCAACCGTCCCCACGCGAGCGCAGCTCCCCCCCCCCCCCCCCCTCTCCTTCCCGAGCCGCCGCCGCCACCACCGCCGCCGCCCCCACCGCCGCCGCCCCCACCGCCGAAGAAGGAGGGGAGGGAGAGGGTTAGGGTTAGATTAGAGTTATGATTGGATTATGATTAAGGTTAGGGAGGAGTATATTAGTCATTTCACGTCGAATTTAACGTCCGTTAACGGCAAAAAATTAAATTGGATGCAAAATACATCAAATATAAAAAACGAGGATTTTTAAATCCAAAAATCTTTAATTGCAAAAACGTAAAACGAGCATTTTATCCATACTCTTGTACACAGATCTATCATGATCGATTATTCTCGTCAATCCCTCTTTGCTTGTAATAGTCAAAATCAATGATTAACATGCGCACTGCCAGGAGATGTGGTCCTATGATCAATCTGTACATGATAGCAAAGTTTCTGGTAGAGCACAGGTATGTCATTGCAACAAGGCATCAAACAAAGCACAACCTATTCAGAACCATCCAAGCAAAGAAAAAGAAGAGAAGAAAACAAACTGATTGTTGACAATACTTGATTATAATCGTGGAACGAGTAGCTAAGTACAATTAATATACATCTGAGTCTACGATTGTTCTTATTCTAAAACAGGAGCAGCAGATTTTGGTACAACCTTGAGCCTCATAAAATTGCCAGTAGGTTTCCACCAGCCTGAATCGAAAGAATGAGCAGTAATATGAATTCACAACGAATAGAGCTTTGATGCCCAAGTGTGCTGAAGAATGAACCTGGAGTAAAAAAATTCACTCCAAAACTTCAACAGGCCACAGCCGCTTCCATGTAGCGATCTCATTTTTACTGTAGAGCTTCCTGATCCCTCCATAAAATCCATCAGCCTCGTTTCCTTCTTCTCTGTGGTCCTTCCGATTTATGATTGTTCTCCTCCATCTAGAGCCAGGTGTGTACTGATTGAACTCTAGCACAACAGTTTCTGCAAGCATTTGATTACACAGAAAGCGAACCATTACAAACCCGTAACAGAATCTCCGATTTGATACGAGGATAGTACAGTGCATATCAACAGAAAACAGTAAAGTAAGCTTCAGCATTAACAAGAAAAAGCTTGACTAATTGTTTTTAATATTAGCCAACAATTGACACAATGGATCAAAACCTAACATTTGTAATAATGGAGCATCTTTTTATTCAAAAATACATTAAAAGCACCAGAATTATTACATGAACTGCGTAACTAGAAAGAAACATCGGCTCTCTATGATGTTAAAAGCTAGAACACCTCTGATATATTGAAGTATATAAAAACACACGAATCCGTATTATGACACATTTTTTTCACGTGAAACCTACGCTCTGCAGGGTCAAGAACATGATACAATATGAACAACGTAACATGGTATGGGTATTTGTATTGCCATGTATATCTTTGATTGACGTGGACACTTATAAGACAATGGCATTGAACCCAAAAAAAAAAAAATAATAATAAATTTAATTAAAATGTTGTCTGACGTGTGCATAAGACATGTACTATATGGATACAACATGGACACGGCACTAATTTGGCAGTGGCTAGCTTCATAGCGAACATGTGTGCCCAACCTAATTTCAATACATTCAAACAAACTTTAAAATAATAACCCTCTTAGCTAAATAAGAAATCCCATGGGAGGATGGGTAATTTTGCACAAACTCCTTGTCCTTGTCAGACTTGGGAATGATAGAGGAAACAAAGGGATGTCATCTACATACTTTGAAAACAATATAGGCATATTTAATGGCCCATCTTCAATAGTGAACAGTAACATTTTCAAGGAACTAACAAAGAAGAGAGAAATGCATAACGCTACTATTTTACATGATTCTAGGATGGACATTAATAGTAAGTAATGATATCTATAACTTGTGAATGTCCCCTTCAAACTACATAGCACAGTTCTTTTCCTACAAATCGAAGTAATCTTTTCAAAATAAGAGTAAAGCTAACGCTTTTTAAATAGCATGTGCCATACAGCTTGAAAGAAAGAAGGAAACATTTACTTTGCAAGTAAGAATCAACCAAAAAGGCTTTCACATTGCTCTTGTTGAAAACTACTGCCAGAGAATGGGAAATACAAGTCATTCCCATTTCAATTAAGGTCTAAATTGAATTTATAATAGGATTTATGTTGCATCCACTTCAATCCTATGAACTTCTGACACAAAATACATGTAAATTATCTGAAAGCTTTTACAGTCATTACCACTTTTATGACAGCGGCAGAAATGTTCACTTCCATCACAGGGCTCCAAGTGTCCTACGATTCCATACCACCAACCTGCCAAACATTATAAATTTTGATTAAGCTTAATAATTGCAATACAAATCAACATAACTTTCTTGCTATCAATGTTTTCAGAATTGAGAGGGGATAAGGGGTTCTGTTACTTTAAATGATCGAAAGTTCATTACTGGATATACTTCCAATGGATTTCAACCATCTTTCCCTCTTTTCAGCAAAATCAAAATGAATTTTCTTTCCATCTTTAAAGAGCACTTGAAAACAGTAAAAGAGTTATAGAATAAATGCCTAGTAATATTTCCACCATGGAGACGCGGACTTGAGAAACTAGTAAACATCAAGATATGCTTGCAATCACCATACCATATGGGAACTCTTTGTTCCTTCTCCACTGAATCTCTATATGATCGCCCGGGTGTAGATCATGCAAACAATCAGAGGCATGAAGATCATGTGCAGGAGTATCAAGAGGAGGTGCTCTTATCCTGTCCCATTGCACTCCCTCCTCTATCACTACTGTTCTTCGCCCGTGTGGTGGGTACCTAAAGGGGAAACAATGCAATAAGTATAGAATAGATTCCCAAATTATTAAATCTAAAGCATAAATGCTTGGTCGCTACCAATTGGGTTATATATCTCATTCCTGCACTACTACTACGAGCTTTAGGGAATCTAAGTATCATCTCATAAAAACGAAAGCAAATTTTACACTTCCTATTTTCCTGAAAAAAGACTGATGAACAAGAAGCCGAAGGTAACTTCATTTGCAGTAAGCTACACGTACCTCGCTTGAAAGCTATCAGTCTGGCTATCGTAGCTTAGTTCAGCATCATAACATGACAGCATAAATCCTACATGCCCATGCTGCCAAAAAAAAAAAAAAAAAATTTGACACTGGTTTGGTCGCTTGTTCAGATGGTTAATCACAGCTGCTATATTATGCAATGTTTCATATAATATCAAATTGACAAGCTAATCTATACTACTATATAAATGGGAAAAGTTCAGCTTTACCGTGGAAGCTTCTTTTCTAAATATACCCTTGCATATCATTTATCTATACTACTATATAATAGGAAATGTTCACCTTCACCGTAGAAGTTTCCTTTCCAAATATACTCTTGCATATGTTAATATTATTTATTATATTAATGGGGGTGAGCACTTTGGTAATTACAGTATATGCCTTTTAGTTTTTCTAAGTAGTCTTAATATAGATTAGAATAATTACAAAATTTGTATTTTAGTTTTTCTAATAATAATATATGAAATACGTGAGTCTTGTATAAAGTAAAGTAGGGTAAAGTGCAAAAAAAAAAACTTTGCAGGTTTCATACTTTTTGCAAAAAAAAAAACTCATAGATTAAAAAAAAAAACCTCTAATTTTTAACAAAGTAATACTATACAAATGTGGAACATAATGGGAACGGAGTGAAATATGGAAGAGAAAATGGAAAGAATTGTAAAATAGAGTATTATATACCTCTATACAGAAGGATAGTAAGACGTTGCAATTTTTAACGATCACATGCACCGAGTATTTTTTATATTTTAAGCTTTTTTTTTTTTTAGTCAGAATTTGACTATAGCGTTCAAATTGTAACGACTAGTGGACGAAACCCAAAATGCGATGGTTTAATTGATAAAAGAAAATATTGAATCTTTTTTTGCTAAAAGTGTAATTCTCGATGACGTATTTTTTTTTTTTCACTTTACCCAAGTAAAGTATGAATAATTGTTTCCATACCAAATAAATAGTTCATAATTATAACCATCAAGACTTTGTAGCAGAACTTGAAGTTGCCATTTCAGACATATGACATAGCATAAATTTCCAAGAAACTGATGATAAAATCAATCAATATACCTCTCGATTGTAGACTTGAGCAGGGAACCAAAACCTGCCGCTCTCAAGAGAGAGATACCAAGACATGATGGAGTCCCGGGGGGGCATCAGAGGGCACCTCTGCTTGTCCCCCCCACCACCGCTACCAAGCCTAGCCCTGCGCCACGAAAGAGGCCAGACGCAGGCGAGAGACTCGATCCACCTCCTCGATACCCCCCCTCCGCCGCCGCCGCCACCGCCACCGCTCTCCGTCGTCGCAGCGGCAGCAGCCGATGAATCCTTCCGCGAAGCCAAGTACGAGTCCCACTCCCTCCTCGCCGCTCCCCCGACGACCGCCCCCCATTTCTCCCCCATGTGCCTCTTCCACAGGTAGTCGCTCCTGCACCTGTCCTTCAGCTCCCTGCACACGCCCGCCATGTTGCACAATGCGGGCGGCGGGAGCTTCTCCAGGATGCGCTCCAGCGCCAGCTCCGGCAGGTCCAGGACCGACATCGTCTCCGACTCCGCCGCCGCCGCAGCCGCTCTGGCGGCGCCGCCGCCGCACTTCCTCTTGGAAGCCATCTCCGGCGAAGCGAACCCCCCGAAGCTCCTCAACGAGAAGAGCTCCTCCAGGAACAAGACCGAGAGCAGCCTCGCCTCACTCGCCCATGCGGGGAGAGGCTGAAGAGATTTGGAGAAGAGGAGGAACAAGGGGAGGATAAATATAACCAAGAAAAGCATGAGAATAGAAAAAGGGAAAGGGAGGGACCCCCGCTCAAACAACAATTTTTTCTTTTTTTTTTCTTTTTTCGAATGAAAACCAAGAATTAAATCCAATAATTGACCATCCAATTAATCTTTAGCATATGCTTACGCAATAAACAACGATCCTGGCAAATTAGAGGAGGGGAGGGGAACTTTGTTCATGCCCAAAATAAACAATCAAAATTTTGGATACAAAGGGAAAGGAAAAAAAAAAAAAAAAAATTCAAGATACCACCTAGATCAGGAATTTGAGATCCGGGAAGTGGGAGGATGAAGGAAGGAGATGAACATGAAGTGGGTCCTTCACCAAACCCTCTTCAAGTTCATCCGAATCTTCACCACAACCTACCAAATCCTCAAAAAGGAAAAAACAACAACAAGAAGGACGATTGGTGAAGTAATAAAAGATGCTTCGTCCAATGGGGAAGGCATTTATAAGTGCAATGTGAGACGGCTTAGTCCAATGAAGGGTCAACACGTGTCTTGTTGTCCTGACTCTGAGATTTTTTCCCCGGCCAGTGAGGGGTGGCATTGAGAAAAGTTCGGGCAGCCAGCGGATTCTACTGGTGGAGGAAAAGGTCCAATGACAAGTGGTGGTTCACCCCATCTATCTACAATCCAGGCTTTTCCAACTTGCCCTGGTTTCTTTAACTTGTTGCTGGTTGGGAAGTTGTTGGCCACCTCTTTTGCTTCATTGTTCTTACTCCTAGTCTACCGTTTTTGACCATTACTTGACTATAATTAGAATTAGAATAGTGTTGTAAATATGCATAATTTATCATAGTTGGTTGATATTTTCTGGTATTACATTAATTATTTGATATCGTATCTTTTGAGATTTATTCTCTTAATTGCCATCATTAAATGTCAACATCAATTGTAATCCTATATAAATGGTCCCTCTCTAGTTGATTTGTATGGTGAATAAAAAGAACCAATCTTCTATATTCTTTCCACTTCATATCACGTTATCAGCACGAATCGTTCTAGGAAATAGAAGAAGGGATATACTTAGATCACATTTTTTTTAGTAAAATTAAATATATGTTTGATTTATGTGTATGTAGATTGATTAGAATATAAGTTTTCTAGATCTATTTCTCTTTTATTTGTAAATCTAAATTCGTATTGAACATGTTCACAATTTCATTCAAAATAGAAAATCTATTGTTTGATTTTAGTTTGTTTGATTTATTTAAATTTTACAAGGTACTAATTCACATTGTTGTATATATAAATTGAATTACGAGAAAGTACCTAAAATACATAATGATCACATTGTTGACATTGTTGTATATGTGATACGCATAAGACATAAAATTCTTTGATAGTGTTTTATCACATTACGGTATATGTGAAGTTTTGAAAGCACTTATCAATTTTATTATTTACATCTAATATTATTATTATTATTATTATTATTATTATTATTATTATTTTTGCCATAGAGATGTCGAGCCTTACAAAGCTTGAATTCAAAGCTCTTGATGTGAGCGGAGACAATTATTTATCATGGCAATTGAATGCGAAGTTACACTTACAGTCCAACAAGCTTGATGGAACTATTAAGAAGAAAAATAAAGAAACTTCTGAAGCCAAGGCTAAGGCTTTGATTTTCTACGACATCATATTCATGGTGATCTAAAGGCAGAATATCTATGTGAGGATGATCCATTGAACTTGTGGATATCTCTAAAGGATATATTTGACCATCAAATGATGGTAATCCTTCCGATTGCTCAAAGTAAATGGCTGAACCTAAGATACCAAGACTATAAAACTGTTAAAGAATACAATTCTGCTATGTTTAATATTGTTTCTCATCTTAGGTTGTGCGAAAAAAAAGTAACAAAGGCTCAAATGCTTGAGAAAACCCTCTCCACTTTTCATGCAAGTAATGTGCTTTTGCAGGAACAATACCATGAGAGAAAATTCACAAAATACTCTGAAGTGGTGACTTATCTCCTTGTAGCAGAAGCAAATAGCAACATTCTCATCAGAGCTGGCCTAGAGGGTGGGCGAGGTGGGCGACCGCCCTAGGCCCCTCAATAGTCAAGGCCCCCAAACAGAGACAAAGGTTACTTACTAGCCTAGTCATCCCTTATAATTGGAACGTCCAACAAGCTCTAGACTCACTTAAGTAGTACGATGTAGTAATGAATTTAGTAGAAAGGCAGCTCAAAGGGGGCCTACACCCACTTATACATAGTAAGGTTTAGTAATCAAAATGACAATACCAGAGTTTGAACCATAGATCAATAGATTCATTGAGAAGTTATTACCACGAGACCAACTAATTTACTTGTTATTTTTTCAAATATATTTTATCATTCTAACGGTTACTTTTTTTTCTTTTGTCTCCAAATGATCTTATTTCTACTTGTCATGTTTGATTGTTGAAAAAAAAAATGACTGTAAGGTTACTCAACTCTTTTTTTTGTTAATTTTGCCTAGAAAAAATCAATAAAATTTATTTAGGAAAACTAAATATTTTCTATTTATTCGTTCAAGATGCCTCACTTTCAAATCCTGTCATAGGCCCCGAGAATTCTCGGACCGACCCTGGTTCTCATGAAAAACCACAACTCTAGACCAACTGGGTCAATGACTATTCCTGAGGCAAATGCCAATGTTGGATTTAGCCGAGGTCGTGGTGGAGGACGTGTAAGAGGGCGTAAAAGTGGAAAAAATTATGGAAGATATGGTCATGGTTATCTGCCTTAGAAAAGTGGAAACAGTGGTTCACAAAAGAATAAATATAATAAGTGGACATCACCCTCTAACAAAGAAAATCAAATCCTTAAAATAAACCAAATATGGGTAGTAATGTTTGTCATAAATGTGGCAAAGATGGACATTGGTTTAAGCAATGTCGAGCTCCTCAACAAGAGGGTGACAAATTTAAAGAATCCAAGAAAGTGGAAACAAATTTGACAGAATATTGAGACAATGATCAACCATTTGACATAACTCATTTGAATTGTTCCAATTTTTTTGAGGATCAAAATGGGAACCAGGTTACTAATTAACAGTTTGAGGAGACGTTGGGAAATCCACTTTTCATTGAATGAGCACTCGGTCAACTTATGTTTTATTTCAAGTACTACAAACTATTTATATTTGAAGTCATGTTTTATTTTTAGTTTCCAAAAATGACATGTCTAGGCCATGAGAGTTTGTTAGAAATCTTTATTATGTATTTGGAGTCACATTTCTAATATAATATTATCGTTTGGGGTGCTTAATTATTTTTATTATATTTATGCTAATTAGAATATATGTTCATAATTTATTTATTTTGCTTCATGATTGAAGGTATGGATATACGAAGGGAGAAAAAAATGACTTGGATATGTGTTTGGTAGATAGGGCTACAACACATACGATTTTAAAAAATCAAAATTTTCTCAAAGTTAGAATTTGACAAACATAATGTCACGCCCCGATCCCGTGGAATCGTTAGTCGTCCCCCGGGCGTGACCGCCGTGCGGGCCTAGGTTGCGCACCGCACAAGGCTAAGTATTTTCGTTTCGCATAGCGAGCACATATTCAGAGTACGCAGATAATTGAAACACATATTGAAACATAGAAAAGTTCTCTTTTATTGATAATATGAACATCTATTACAAACTCCTTGAACTGAGTCATAAGGATTGCCTCTATGGCTTACAAAAGTGTTGACACAAAATGAGATAGCAGTCCTGTACATTACATCCTTACTAAACTCAAAATATAAGACCTTGCGTCGGAACGACTGCTTTGCCACGAAGTTGCATGGTTGCTTGGTGGCTAGCTTCTAACTTCAAAATGCTTCTTCTTCTTCAAAATGCTTCAAAGGTTGGCACGGTCGAGGCGTGCCTACAGCTGGACTGGATTGGGGGTTTGTCTCCTGCTCCTCGCTCGGCTCTCCTTAGCGCGGGGAACCTGTTTCAACGAGGGTCAGTACATTAAAACGTACTGGTGAAGGCAAGCTATCCCAACTATACCAATCAACACGTTGTTTTAATGAAGCATGCATATTTGTGGGTTTCTATCTTGCCTTAGTTCATTTTACCGCAAGACATATATATAGAATCAATGAAATAACTCGCCACCGTTCGGTGACATTTACCTGCCCGTCTGAACCACCTGCATAATACTTACCTTGCCTTCCCTGCCAAGAAGACACAAGTTAGTAGCAACAGGTTTAAATATACAAGGGGGATCACTGGCACGTTGCCATAATGGACGGGCTAGTCTCAGTACGGAGTGCCGTGCGACGCATAGATCAGGACGTCCCAAGGCATTCCGTCCTATAGCAGGCGACTATCATGAGTTCCGTCCGGATCGGATCGGTGCCGGTGCCCCAGCGACCGTCCGCAAGAACTAAGACCTTGTGCACAAGTTGTCCGTGATCAACGCAGTACACTAAGTTAGCAATCGAGGCAAATCAGGGCATATCAGGAGCAGGACAGTACAGGGCAAGATTTACTTTTGCATAGCCTATCTGTTCAGTTTATGGCATTGAAAATGAGTTCTATATATAGCACAGTTCTAAGAAGATATACATTCTAACTTATATTTATGCATATGATGAACATTCCAAACGAGCAAGCATATAAGTAACCGTTCACCGGTTTCATCGACAAGCAATATTTCCCAAGTCTATTCCCTTATTATCTTGATATCTTTTAGTTATTTACTTGGTATCGTTTGATCGGGCAAAGCACGAACACAAGATTTAGATGTGAAGACTAGCAAGTAGGGCTAGCTAATCGGGTTGGTAGCCACTCACTTTGGTAGTGGGAAGGAAAAGGAAAGAAGTGCTTTAGACGTCCGCTCGAGCGACGACTACAGCTGGTTCACCTGTATTGACACGAACAGCTGATCAGTACTTCTTCCTCTCTCTCCCTTATCGGAATTGAAGTGCAGTCCTAAGAACGAAAGCAATGAAATCCATCGAAACCGTTCAAGAAAACCCAAGCAAATCCGAAAATCAACTCAAGGCACGAAAGCAACAAGCGACAGCGAAAACTAGGCAACAAAGAATGCAGCGGAGAGGTCCCTCCTGACTCTGCCGCTAAGTCGATCCCGGGGGCACGGTCCACTGAATATGGGAATCGATTCCGAAGAGACAAATCCATAACGAGGATGAGTTCTTGATTCAATCTATCCCGATCGAACGATACCGTCTAGTATTTCTTAGCCGCGCTCCCCGAATAGGGGGAACGGGGCACCACATCCTACCCAACTAATTGGAAGTTTCGTCCCGAAACTTAAGGAATAAAACCTACCACTAGGAAATAATGAGGGGAACCGTTCCCTCATATCAGATTCGAGCTCCCAAGTAGATTCTTCGACAGAGTGATTCCGCCAAAGCACGCGCACTAGAGGAACCGAACGGGTCCGAAGCAGCTTTTCTTTTCTATCCAAAATTTGTACCGGCTGTTCTACATACGTCAAGTCGGGCTGAAGGTTCAGTTGTCCCAGGTCTACCACGTGGCTTGGATCGTACACATATTTTCTAAGTTGGAAAACATGGAATATATCATGTACGTCAGCTAGGGATGGTGGTAGAGCGATCTGATAAGCAACTGAAGCAACCCGCTTTAGTATTTCGAACGGGCCGACAAATCGTGGACTTAGCTTTCCCTTCGCTCTGAACCTGCTGACCCCTCGCATGGGCGAGACCTTAAGGAATACCCGGTCACCTACTTGAAACTCTAGCGGTCTCCGATGAACATTCGCATAGCTCTTTTGACGACTTTGAGCTATCTTTAATCTGTCCCGAATCAGCCGAACCTTCAGGACGGTCTGCTCCACGGGCTCAGGGCCAAGTACTTGCCGCTCCCCGACTTCATCCCAACAGATAGGAGATCTACACTTCCGCCCGTATAATGCTTCATACGGCGCCATTTGAATGCTTGATTGATAACTATTGTTGTAAGCAAATTCGGCTAGAGGTAGATGAAGGTCCCAACTAGTCTTCGTGTCCAAGGCGTAGAGTCGCAGCATGTCTTCGAGGATCTGGTTGACGCGCTCTGTTTGGCCATCGGTCTGTGGATGGTAGGCGGAGCTGAATTTCAACTTCGTCCCCATTGCTGACTGCAGGCTTCCCCAGAAACGTGATATGAATCGAACATCTCGATCGGAGACTATGGTTACGGGCACGCCGTGAAGTCGGACGATTTCGTTGAGATATATCTGAGCCAGGCGGTCGGCACTCCAAGTGGATTTAATAGGCAGAAAGTGAGCTGACTTGGTGAGTCGATCGACGATAACCCAGACTGCATCATGTCCTCGTTGCGTCCTCGGCAAGCCAACAATAAAGTCCATCGTTATATCATCCCATTTCTACTCCGGAATAGCAAGGTTCTGAAGCTCTCCGCCTGGTTTCTGGTGTTCGGCCTTTACTCGTTGACAAGCCATGCAATGTGACACAAACTGCGCCACATCCCGTTTTAAGCCGTGCCACCAAAACGTCGTACGAAGATCCCGATACATCTTAGTGCTACCCGGATGAGAAGTATAACTAGCATAGTGAGCTTTCGTGAGTATCTCTTGTCTGAGGGCCGCGTCGTTCGGAACACATAGTCTTTCCTTTACTCGAAGCATCCCATCCGCGCTTATCGCAAAGTCGGACGCCTTTCCTGCCAAGATGAGGGCATGCATCTTCTGCAGGAACGGATCGTCCTTCTGAGCGGCCTTCACTTTGTGTAACAAGTCGGGCTCGAGGCGCAGTTGAGCTACTTGCGCCCACTTCTTATATCTTATTTTCAGTGTGATACCCAGTGATTCAAGATCTCGGCGCAGCCTATCATCAATAACCAAACTCCCTATAAACACTCGACTCAACGCGTCAGCTACTACGTTTCCCTTTTCAGGCGTGTATCTGATCGTGAGATCGAAGTCGCTGAGGAGTTCAAGCCATCGCCGCTGCCGAAGATTCAAATCCTTTTGAGTGTACAAGTATTTCAGGCTCTTGTGGTCCGTATAGATTTTGCATGGCACGCCATAAATATAGTGACGCCACAGCTTCAATGCAAATACTACCGCGGCAAGTTCGAGATCATGCGTTGGGTAGTTCTGCTCGTGAGGCTTTAGCTGTCTAGACGCGTAGGCTATCACCTTATCGCGCTGCATCAGGACACATCCTAGACCCTTTCCTGAGGCATCACTATATATTTTAAAGTCATCTGGTCCGTTCGGCAGAGTGAGAATTGGGGCAGAGATGAGGCGCTGCTTTAACTCCGTAAACGAAGCTTCACAGTCCTCTGTCCAAGTAAACTTCGCACCCTTTCGTGTCAACTGAGTCAAGGGCGAAGCAATCCTAGCAAAATTTTGTATAAATCTTCGGTAGTACCCTGCCAGACCAAGGAAACTTCGGATGTCGCTAGCTGACTCCGGTCGTTTCCACTGCGTGATTGCTTCTATCTTCTTCGGATCAACTGAGATGCCTTCCGAGGAGATGATATGCCCCAAAAATGAGATACTGTCCAGCCAAAATTCTAATTTGCTTAATTTGGCATACAACTTGTGGTCTCGAAGGGTTTGCAGCACCATCCGCAGGTGTCCTGCGTGCTCATCCCTAGTCTTCGAGTACACTAAGATGTCATCGATAAACACCACCACGAATTTATCGATGAAGAGCCTAAAGACACGGTTCATCGTATCCATGAATGCAGCAGGAGCATTCATCAGTCCAAACGGCATCACGAAAAACTCGTAATGGCCGAAGCGGGTTCTGAAAGCAGTCTTGGGCACGTCTTCTGGCTTAATCTTCAGTTGGTGGTAACCCGAGCGAAGATCAATTTTAGAAAATACCGTTGCCCCTTGTAACTGATCAAACAAGTCATCTATCCGTGGCAGAGGATATTTGTTCCTGATTGTGACTTTGTTTAATTCCCTATAGTCTATGCAGAGGCGTAGAGTTCCGTCCTTTTTCTTCACAAAGAGCACGGGAGCGCCCCAAGGAGACACGCTCGGACGGATGAACCCGCGATCAAGTAGTTCCTGGAGTTGGCGCTTTAATTCATTCAGCTCTGCAGGTGCCATTCTGTACGGAGGCTTTGAAATCGGCTGTGTATTTGGAAATGTGTCTATAGTGAATTCAATCTCTCGGTCTGGTGGCATACCGGGTAGTTCGCTCGGGAACACATCGGGGAACTCTGCCTCAACGAAAGTTGACTCGACGTTTGCGTAGTCCTGCCGTGTGTCCCGAACCGATGCTAGGAATCCCTCGCAGCCTATGTAGAGCATTCGCCGAGCAGATTTTGTCGAAATCACCATGCAGGCCCTGGTCGCATTATTCGCTGGACTACTGGTGTAACAAAACACGGCTTCTCCGGGCAGACGGAAAACGACTCGCTTCTCTGCACACTCAATAGTTGCCGCGCACGCGCCTAGCCAGTCCATTCCTAAAATGATATCATAGTCCCGTACATCAAGAACTAAAATATCAAGTGACAGCTTTCTCTCCCCAATACAGATATAACCGCCTAGGCATGCTGAACAGACAGGAATTTTTGTACCAGACGGGGTGCTAACGCTTAAATCTAAATGCAACGGAGTCATTTTTACATTGTTCTCCGTGGCAAAGTTTGTAGAAATAAAGCTATGGGTTGCACCTGAATCAAATAGAACGCGAGCAGGTATATTATTGAAAAGTAAGGTACCTGACACGACGGTATCCGAAGCTAATGCTTCTTCCCGTGTCATGGTGTAGACTCGGCCTTGAGCTTGATTACGCCCTTGCTGAGGCGCCGCTCGATTTGCCTGAGGAGCCGGAGTCTGATCTGGTTGTTGCGGTGGACGACGCGGACAGCTGCTAATCTGATGGCCTGGATCGCCGCAACGGAGACAAGTCCCAAGCTTGCGGCGACAATCTTTTTCGATATGCCCTGGCTTCCTGCAAAAGTTGCAGGTCTTGCTAGTGTCTCCACGCTGTTTACCATCGTTATTTGGACGCTTTACAGCGTTGTTTCCTCTATCATTGCCTTGGCGTTTGTGATTGGAAGTTTGTACAGCGCCGGCAGCAACGTGAGGATACTGCGGTTCCAGGGAGAGGGCATGGTTTAATACTTCCCGCATTGTCTGATACTGCGGAACGGACACATGTCCGTGAATACCAGGACGTAGCCCTCCTTCGAATCGTCTGGCTCGACTCGATGCATCCGGTAGATAAGCGGTAGCAAATTTGGCTAGTTTGTTGAATTCTGCCGAGTATTGCTTCACCGTCATACTGCCCTGCCGGAGTTGAACGAACTCGTTTTCCCGTTGACGTCGTAGAGGTGGGGGTATAAACTCCTCCTCGAACGCGGCATGAAAAGTCATCCACGCGATCGCCTCCTCTCCATGGCCAAGTTGAAGAGATCGTCGATGCACGTCCCACCAGTCGTGCGCGTTGAGGCAAAGCAATAGTTGGGCACAGGTGACGCGCTTGTCTTCCGGCACTTCTAGGAGAGAAAAATGATCTTCAAGCTCGGCGAGCCAATCTAGGGCCACGATCGGGTCCTCAGTCCCATTAAACGGCGTATTGCAGACCTTCTTGAAGTTGCCAAAGGTGAAGGCAGTCACTTCTCTCGTCCTTGGCACGGGCGGTAGTTCAACTTCAAGCGCTGGCTGCTCCACTGGTGTAGCTGTCGTTGCGGCAGAATGGTTGGAGGCCAGGGTCTGGACAAGCTGTTGCAGGGTATCTACCTGCTTTTGTTGGACTGAAAGCCGGGCCTCTAGGTTGCTCTCGAACTTGGCTTGGCGGGCATCATCCCTCTGTCGTTGCTCCGTGAACATTTGCATCACCTGCTGAAGGGAATCTGATTGAGACATGCCCCGTTGGCTCCGAGAGCTTCCTGAAGTTCCGGAACTGCTCTCCTAAGTCCTTGTCTCGCCTGGCGCCAGCGCTGATGGTTGCGCTTGCGTCGTTCCTTGAAAGGAAGGTAAATTATATCAGGATCATAATGTATTATGGACTTATTGCATGAACGTATCTCATTTTGGCCTTAACGAGTTCAGGAGTTCGCACAGGGATTTATCGTTAAGAAAACTTTTCCAGTTTAAGAGTCAAAGGAACTTTGAATCTGTGCTCTGATACCAATATGTCACGCCCCAATCCCGTGGAATCGTTAGTCGTCCCCCGGGTGTAACCGCCGTGCGGGCCTAGGTTGCGCACCGCACAAGGCTAAGTATTTTCGTTTCGCATAGCGAGCACATATTCAGAGTACGCAGATAATTGAAACACATATTGAAACATGGAAAAGTTCTCTTTTATTGATAATATGAACATCTATTACAAACTCCTTGAACTGAGTCATAAGGATTGCCTCTATGGCTTACAAAAGTGTTGACACAAAATGAGATAGCAGTCCTGTACATTACATCCTTACTAAACTCAAAATATAAGACCTTGCGTCGGAACGACTGCTTTACCACGAAGTTGCATGGTTGCTTGGTGGCTAGCTTCTAACTTCAAAATGCTTCTTCTTCTTCAAAATGCTTCAAAGGTTGGCACGGTCGAGGCGTGCCTACAGCTGGACTGGATTGGGGGTTTGTCTTCTGCTCCTCGCTCGGCTCTCCTTAGCGCGGGGAACCTGTTTCAACGAGGGTCAGTACATCGAAATGTATTGGTGAAGGCAAGCTATCCCAACTATACCAATCAACACGTTGTTTTAATGAAGCATGCATATTTGTGGGTTTCTATCTTGCCTTAGTTCATTTTACCGCAAGACATATATATAGAATCAATGAAATAACTCTCCACCGTTCGGTGACATTTACTTGCCCGTCTGAACCACCTACATAATACTTACCTTGCCTTCCCTGCCAAGAAGACACAAGTTAGTAGCAACAGGTTTAAATATACAAGGGGGATCACTGGCACGTTGCCATAATAGACGGGCTAGTCTCAGTACGGAGTGCCGTGCGACGCATAGATCAGGACGTCCCAAGGCATTCCGTCCTATAGCAGGCGACTATCATGAGTTTCGTCCGGATCGGATCGGTGTCGGTGCCCCAGCGACCGTCCGCAGGAACTAAGACCTTGTGCACAAGTTGTCCGTGATCAACGCAGTACACTAAGTTAGCAATCGAGGCAAATCAGGGCATATCAGGAGCAGGACAGTACAGGGCAAGATTTACTTTTGCATAGCCTATCTGTTCAGTTTATGGCATTGAAAATGAGTTCTATACATAGCACAGTTCTAAGAAGATATACATTCTAACTTATATTTATGCATATGATGAACATTCCAAACGAGCAAGCATATAAGTAACCGTTCACCGGTTTCATCGACAAGCAATATTTCCCAAGTCTATTCCCTTATTATCTTGATATCTTTTAGTTATTTACTTGGTATCGTTTGATCGGACAAAGCACGAACACATGATTTAGATGTGAAGACTAGCAAGTAGGGCTAGCTAATCGGGTTGGTAGCCACTCACTTTGGTAGTCGGAAGGAAAAGGAAAGAAGTGCTTTAGACGTCCGCTCGAGCGACGACTACAGCTGGTTCACCTGTATTGACACGAACAGCTGATCAGTACTTCTTCCTCTCTCTCCCTTATCGGAATTGAAGTGCAGTCCTAAGAACGAAAGCAATGAAATCCATCGAAACCGTTCAAGAAAACCCAAGCAAATCCGAAAACCAACTCAAGGCACGAAAGCAACAAGCGACAGCGAAAACTAGGCAACAAAGAATGCAGCGGAGAGGTCCCTCCTGACTCTGCCGCTAAGTCGATCCCGGGGGCACGGTCCATTGAATATGGGAATCGATTCCGAAGAGACAAATCCATAACGAGGATGAGTTCTTGATTCAATCTATCCCGATCGAACGATACCGTCTAGTATTTCTTAGCCACGCTCCCCGAATAGAGGGAACGGGGCACCACACATAAAGTGTCAACAATAGCTGGATCAGCCTATATAATTGAGGATTTTGGAAAACTACACATCATATTACCTAATGGTACTCAAATAAATTTGTAGAATGTGTTATATTCAAGCAATTCCAAAAAAAAATTGTTGAGTTTCAAAGATATACGCAGAAATGGGTACCATATTGAAACTTGAAATGATAACAACAAAGAAACATTATGTATCATATCTAATGTTGGAAGAAAAAAGCTCACATTAGAAAAATTCTCTTGTCTTTTGGTAAGTTTGTATTACACCACCATTGGTATTATTGAATCTCATATGAATGTGGTAAAACATACAACAAATGATCCTGTCTTATGTACCATTTAGGCATGATCGTTTGGGTCATCCGAGATAAACTATGTTCAAGAGGATTGTCACTCCCCGCTCCCGATATACGTATTTGGAGCATATTAGTTTCCCTGCTTATATTATCTGTTGCTTGCATGATAATTAGGTTACATGCATGGAGACTAGACCCATTCTTTGGTTTAATTAGACCCATGGTTTAATTATTGGTTTGGTTCATTCATGAGTTTAACCATGGTCTAAACCTCAAATCCCAACTATAAAACCCAACATCTTTCTCTCTCTTCCCTCATTCTCTCCATTTTCTCTTCTTCCTTCATTTAGGCAAGTACACCTTGCACCACATGGAGAAATCTCTTAATTTTTTATTCTTTTTTTTATTGATTTTTATAAGTCTATTATGTGCTCATGATGATTCTAAACACTTTTAGTACTTGGAGTTTTCAATTTTAATAGATGGATTTGAGTAGATCTACATTCTAAGTTTAGGGTTTTCTTGGGCTACTTGAGTTTTTGGTGGTTTTTATCTACTAAAACATATTATTTTTGAAAAATAGTTTTTGATATGAATGGAGCACTTTATTTCGAGCGTTTTGGCTTTTGGTTCACTCAATTCTGAGTTAAAATGAAGTTTTTATGAAGAAAATAAATTTTTGGTTTTTGGAGTTCTCGTCATGGCTGAACTTGCTGTCTGGAGAAGACGACTTCCTATGCGGCAACTGATTATATGCGGCCTTGACCCATATGCGGCAAGTAGACTCATGCGGCCTTGAGCTTATGTGACCTCTGCGGTCAGCGACCATGCGATCTGCAACCATGCGGTATGCGGTCTGAACGCATGCGGCCATGCGGCCTGAACTCATGCGGCCATGTGGCCTGAACTCATGCGGCCATGCGGTCTAAACTCATACAATCATGCGACCTTGAGCTCATGCGACCTCTGCGATCAACGACCATGTGACCCATGCGACTATGTGACCCGACTTTTTATGCGATAACTGATTCTATGCGGCAGTTGATCCCCATGCGGCCTTAATCCTTATGCGCACATACGGCCCCTTGCACACGCTTTATTGGACTAATTTTTTTTTAATGTTCCTTTGGACTCTATGGGATGTATGTATGACTTTGATGACCACAGGAGTATTAGACCCATCTATGCACCATGACCCGACCACTTTATCCGTGCTGATACACTTACTACGTGCTATATGTTCCTACGTGCTAAGTATTCCTACGCGATTATATTACATGTTTATACTGCGGTGTACCTATGCGCTACGTGATATGTGATATGACTTAATCTCCAACATGGATATAAGGGTTAGTCAATGACCAAGCATGGCTAGGATCTGTTGATTGTTGTATCAGGCTGGGGTAAATCCAAACTGAACTATCAAGTGACAAAGTGGATTCCTATCTAGTGTGGCCGTACTATGGTAAATCATATAAGAGGAGTAACATGTGTCCACGCAATGTGATTTCGGTTAACAATAGGGTTAACTAGGCAACTTAACTTGTAGAGCATTGGGAGGAAATAGAATCTCAAGATCGTGCCTAACTAGCCACCTCCAGTCATCTGAATTGGGGTGTGCAGGCTAGTCCCCATGTATATTGTTTAAATCCTCATTAGTGGATGGCAATCCGACTATTATACTATACTATGTGTTCTATGCGATCTTAGCACGGTGGCCTTACGAGAGACCGGTGCGCAATACTATGTGCTATACGGCGATTTATGGCTCGGCTAACCCTGCTAGTACCTGGTTCGATCTAAGTATTCCTATATGCATAATATCTCTGGGATAACTCGGACTCCATCTAGTAAGCCGTATAAATGATTGGCCGATTATGTAACTGAGCTTGTTTGTGTATTGTATCTACTGTCAAATAGTCTAGGGACATGGTCTATCATGGTGCGATGGTCTAACCCTTGTCCTTGTTTGGTTGTAGGGTTAGATTGTTGTGTCACGATAGGCTATGAATCAAAACTATGAGACAGAAATATATATATATATATATATATATATATATATAGGGGCATTACCAGGATTAACTAATAAAAGACCCAGATCTGGAAGTGATCTTAAAAATTAATTGCCTTCTTGAAAAAGATCACAATATCGTATTCGTCTAGAAGAAAAACAAAAATTGCATTTTTATTATGGTCTGACAGAGCGACAATTACTTAAATATATATATGTATCTATTTCATAAACCTGGTTTTATTTCTTCATTCGTGCTTCCTTTGTGGTACTTGCTATTTGGGGTATAACCCCACTGGTTTTGCATGGCCAGGTTTAGAGCCAGCGCCCGAGGATCAAGCGTACTTTCCCCTGAATAATTGTACGCACCAGGCGGAAGGCCGTTGAAGGGAACGAGTAAGTTTCTTCTTCCCTGCTCGTTATTGCACACTTTACTTATTTTGGTCGTTTAGCCACCGATACATGTTAGCCGTAAGATCTGGACATTTAGTTTCCTTTATATGATTATAATTAACCTGACTACAGTTGATCATGGTCATGTACTTTTGATACTCTGCCATATTTCTTAGTTTGCACAGCTGGTTTCCAAAATATCATAGCAGGGCATTTGGGACGCCTTACTTCATTATCATATATGTTCTATGTTTACTGTTCTTAATTTACTGATTGAGACAATAGATGTATTGTGTGACCCTAAGTGACTTGCTTGTAGTATGCACCCCCTTGTCTAGTTACAAACGTGACCGTCGTACGATATTACCTTGTATGGAGGAGCTTGCCATGTCCGTCTCCGTATTTCGATACTGGGGCGTGACAAGGATCATTGACAATTCTTGTGGACATTTATTGAAAAATCACGATCTTGGCTTACCAAAGAATCACCTATGTGTTCCTTGTTCACAAAAAAAGTTTATAACTAGACCATCTTTGTTAAATGATAAGAATGAGTCTCCTACTTTCTTACAAAGAATACAATAAGACATTTGTGGTCCTATTTACCCCGTTATTGGTCCTTTTAGATATTTTATGGTACTCATAGATGCATCTACTAGGTGGCCACATGTTTGTTTATTGTCTACTAGAAAACTTGTATTTTTTCGTCTTTTGGCCCAAATTATTAAAATTATATCTCAGTTTTCTGATAACATGATTAAATCAATTAGACTTGATAATGCTGCATAATTTACCTCACAAGTTTTTGTTAATTATTGTACATCATTAGGAATTGGGGTGGAGCATCATGTTTCCCATGTGCACACTCAAAATGGGTTAGCTGAGTAATTTATCAAACATCTCTAACTTATAGCTAGACATCTACTAATGCAATCTAATTTGCCAATTTAGGCTTGGGGATATGCTATTTTACATGCTGATTCTTTAGTAAAATTTACACCCACGGCCTATCATATTTTTTACCTATACAACTTGTTAGTAGTAAACAACCCAACATTTTATATTTGAAAAAGTTTGGATATGCAGTATATGTCCCAATTCTACCCCCGAAAAGAACTAAGATGGGTCTCCAACGACATTTAGGAATATACATTGGTTTTGAGTCTTCTTCCATAATAAAGTATTTGGAACCAATGACTGGTGATGTCTTCACGGCAAGATTTGATGATTGTCAATTTGATGAGAGAGTTTTCCTGCCATTAGGGGAGGAAAGCAACAAATTGTTCATAAAGAACAACCTATTACTAAGGAATGACATGAATTGACATAGAATAAACTATCTCATCAAGATCCAAGAACTCCAAATGTGATTATGAGACAAGGAGAATGATACATTTGTAAGAGATCACATATGCCAGCTATGTGTGCCAGCCAGAATCACTGTTCCAGTTGGACAAAATCCAAATAAGACGACAAATGAATCTAATACTATACGTCAAAAGGGTGGTAAGCCTATAAGTTCCAATGATAGTGCTCCTAGAAAGAGAAGAGCTAATGAAACATCTTGTCCTGTTAAAGGCCCGATAGTGACTGGAGATCTAGAAACAAATAATAAAAATATGCAAGTTTCAAAATTTACTGAAATGCCTATGGATGCCTCTATAGTAGCACAAGTACCTGATAATAAAGAGATCTCAATATGCCATACATGTTCAGGTGAATTGTGGAATATAAAAGCACTTGTCATCAATGACTTATTTAGCTATGCAGTAGCTACTGAAATATCAAAGGACAATGATGATTGTGAAATGAACCGCGTGGTATAAATAAATGTCGACAAAAAAAAATTGGCCAATGTGGAAAGATGTTATTCAAGCAAAATTAAAAAAAATTAGAAAAATATGGTGTATTTGGACCTATAGTGGAAACACCAAAGGGCATAAACCTATTGGTTTTAAATAGGTATTCGTGAGAAAATAAAATGAGAGGAATGAAGTTGAAAGATACAAAGCCCGAATTGTAGCACAAGGTTTCTCTCAAAGACCTGGAATTGACTATATGGAGATATATTCTCCAGTTATGGATGTCATTACATTTAGATATCTAATCATTCTCGCAGTTTCTGAAAATCTTGATATGAGATTTTTGGATGTTATAACTACATATTTGTATGGAGACTAAGATACTAAAATCTATATAAAAATTCCAGAAGGATTTACAATGCCAAATACTAAGTAAAAGGGCATATGTTCAATTAAACTTAGACGAGCATTATATTGGTTGAAACTGTAATGCCCCCCCATTCCCCCATTGCGGGAAGCGCGGCTAAGAAATACTTTTAGTATCGTTCGATCGATATAGATTGAATGAAGATCATTTTTTTATTATGTGTTGGCTTCTTCGGAATCTACTCCTATATTCAGTAGATTGTGTCCCAAGGACAGACATAGCGGCAGAGTCAAGAGGGACCTCTCCGTTGCAAGTTTTCTTGCCCTTTTTTGTCACATTGTTGCTTTCGAGTTGGTTCTTCAACTTGCGTTTTCTTGAATAACTTCAATGGATTTTATTGTTTTCGTTTGTTGAACTTTGCTTTCATTTTGATTTTAGGAAAAAGAAGAAGAAGAGGTATTGATTGTCTGTTCGTGGCAATATAGGTGATCGTGTAGCCGTCGGGCGAGTGGAGTCTTGAAAAACCTTTTCTATTTTTTCTTTCATCACCAACTTATGAGTGGCTATTGTCACTCTCCATTCCTAATACATGTATTTGGAGCGTAATTATTTTCTTTCTAGCGTAGTTGTATGTTGTAGAGAGACTAGACCCATTCTTTGGTTGACTTGGTTCTTGGTTTATTTTTTGGTTTGGTTTAATCATGAGTTGAACCCATGATCCAAACCTCAAACCCTCCATATATAACCCAACTTTACTCTCTTCTCTCATTTTTTCTCTTCCATTCTCTTTATTAGGTTTTTCTTCTCCCCTCCATAGGCAAGTACATCTTGCAAGAAATGGAGAAATCTTTTACATTTTTGTTCCATTATATTCCTTATATGATTCACCAAGCATTTAGAACTTGGTATTTTTGGATTTGGTGGATGAATTAGTGTAGATCTAAGTTTTAAGTTTTAGGGTTTTCTTTGTGATCACGAGTAGTCTTGGGTTTTGATATCTTAAAACTAAATATTTTTGAAAACTTGTTACTCTATGTTAATGAGCACTTGAATTGGAGTAGTTCAGAACTTTACTTTGCTGGATTTGGGCATCATTTGAGGTTTCTATGGAAGAAACTAAATTTTATTTTTGAGCTTTTGGCCATGGCCAAAAAATTGTTGATGGGTGGAGACGAATGAGTGCTATGCAGCCTGGACTTCTTATCTCGAGTCAGTATGCGACCAACCATGTTGGACGCATGAGTGAATTTGCATATGCATCCTTGGCCAAATGCATGAACTTGAACGAATTAAATTTTATTAAGTCCAAAAAGATTTCATGCGGTCGAGTGTGTATGCGGCCAAGATGAGTATGCGGCTTCGTTGGCTATGCGGCCAGGAACTATGCGTCCCTCTCCTTCTGGATGCATAACTTATGACTGACTTGGCATGACTTTTCATAACTTGTGTTTTTCTTCTGACACACTTTTATCGCATGTCACATCAGTCTCTTTTTTGACTTGACTTGACTTGTATTTATTGTTTGTCACATCACACGTTTCCCAAAGAGTAGACTTTTCTCTGTCTATGCGGCCTCAACATTATGTGGCCTTGATCCTATGTGGCCTCAATATTATGATGTACCTTGCTTTGCTCCTTTGCTCATATGTGCCTATTATTTCTTGCACACTTTAGACACTTGCTTAGTTTAATGTTGATATTGATTGAACGATTATGATGCTATGTGTTAAACTTAGAAATAACTTGTATGACCCAGATGTGACCATGTGCTAAATGACTAAGCACATGGCATGAGCCATGTAGATATGGCCCTATATGTACTTACTAATTAGGCTACTTTTTTTAGATCACCTTATTATACGTTGGACAGAATAAGGGGCGTAGTTCAACTCGAGGGAGGGTCTGCAATCACGGTCCTTGTTTGGTTTAAGGATTGTGGATCTGATCTCGAAGGGGGTCCTTGCACTACTCTTATTTTATCTATCGATATAATAAAGTGACAAATTAATGTGACCATTATTTGACTGTCCTATCATGAATACATTGCTACTTGATAACTTGACCACAATCTTGATACTAGAACTTGTTCCTACCCTTACTATTGTATTCGTGCTAATATACTTGATCGCACCAAGAGTGCTACTTGATATATAGTGAGCCATCGTGCCACATACACTTGCTACGTGATATATGTAATTATTTTCTTGCACGGATCTAGTAGTTGGACAGTGACTTTAGCCATGGCTAGATAGTATTGATTGTTGCATCACACTTGGGTGAATCCAGATTTAACTTTTAAGCGACAATATGGATTCGTATCAAGAGTGCCCGTACTTAAAGTACGACATTTAGGAAGGAATGTTCATGTGACCACGGTATAAGATTCTAAATTACCTAGGGTTAACTAGGCAACTTAATTTATAGAGCATTGGGAGAAAACGATATCTCGAGATCGTTCATGTCGAACCACCATAAGTTAGCTGGGAGTAAAGACTGGCCACCACAGATACTGTATATAATCCGTACTAGTGGAGTGTAGTATTTGACTTAATTATAAGCCTAGCCAGTGTCTTTCCTATAGAAATCCTGGAACTGCTACTGATCATTAATTAACTCAGGGCCCTTGCAAGGGACTGGTGCATCATATATTCTTGCTTGTATATCATTGGTTCAGCCAATCCTGCTCGATTATGGCATGATCTGAGGATACTATATATTGCATTACTGGGATAACCCAGAGATCACATATCAAGCCGTAACACATATTTGGCCGTTAAATCTGTTTTAATAAGAGAAATGGACCGTTGCAGCATAAAATTTGAATGCATATCCTTGTTTGGTTGTTGAGTTACACTGTTGTGTTACAACGGTACACGGATCGAAGCTACTTGTTATCACTAGGTTATTTTACTTAATATTGTATCTCTGTTTGTGTATTATGCCTTCTGTAGAGTAAAATTAGGGACATAGACTATCGTGGCATGATAGATCAACTCATGTACTTGTTTGGTTGTTGGGTTGCGCTATTGTGTTACGATAGCCTGTGGACTGAAACTATGACGCAGAGTTATTCTAACTTGACCATAATCAAGGAACATATTCTATCTTGATGTGATGTGGCACTTCGTGTCCTTGTTTGGTAAAGGGGTATTGTGCCATATCATGGATGGAACATATGCCATTGATTGTTGGTTTAAGCATCTCATGCTATAGAACTAGTTTTATTTCTTTATTTCGTGCTTCCTTTGTGGTATTTGCTATTTGGGGTCTGACCCACTGGTTTTGTATGGCCAAGTTTAGAGCCAGCATATGAGGATCAAGCGTATCTCACCCTCACTGATGGCACGCACCAGAAGGAGGGCTGCTGAGGGTCACGAGTGGGTTCCTTCATTCACTGCTCGTCTTTTGTAAACTATAATCTTTTTGGCTAGCCAACCGACACATGTTAGCCGGATAATCTGGTCACTAGTTCCTTACTTCACTGTAATATATCAGACTGCAGTTGACTCATTGTCATGTATACTTTTGATAGTGTATCTGGCATATCATTTGTATTTCTAGATCTCTAGAATATTCTGATGCGGCGTTGGGGACGTCTTACTGCTTATTCTAAAACTTTCTATGTTATTCCTACTTGTTTGAATAATTGAGATATAGACGTTCTTGACCCTAGGAGACTTGATTGTAGTATGCACCCCTTGTCTCAAGACATCCTTAACACATTGTGGGTTATTTCGGTATTCTGCAAGATGTGGTTGGCTGAGTCATTCCCCCGCTCTCTAGTATTCTGGATCTGGGGCGTGACAACTATACTTTCGATTAGTAGATCATTCTTCCAAGTCTTCACACCTAATAATCTTGCTCTCTTGATATTGTTTCGATCAACGATACCATAATAACTAAACGATATTAAGATAAAAATGTAATAGACTTGGAATACTTGATGCTTGTCAACCAATTTGTGAACTATTACACTGTTGTATGCTAGTTTGCTTAGAATATGCTTTTATCATATTTCAATTCTAGCTATAACATATTCTTCTTTCACTGTGCTATGTGTAGAACACTCTTTACTATGCGATTCACATGAACAGGAAGACTATGATATTCAATTCATACCATGTTGCATGTTTCATGATTCTTGTTGTCTTGAACTGCTTCGTTTGATAACTTAGTTTTTGTAACCTTCGTTATTGAATTTAGTATTTTTGGATTTTTGGTATTTAAATTTTTTTCTTGAAAATTTTATTTAGGCTGTGTTTTATATTTTTGTGTATTATACTTATTATATTTCTCGTTATTGGATTTTTGTTTTGATGTTATAGACTATCCTTGACCAGTAGGATAACCATTGGCATTGCCACAAACCCGAGCTAGGACCCGTGTGTAGAACGGAGAACCCTGGAAGTTCCCGAAGTGAAACTTTTCCCTTCACTCGAAAGATCCGTCGATAATTCACAAAATTCTGACGAAAAAATTGACCGAGATATTTTTTTTCATGAATAGTATTTGGATATTTTGTGAATAATGCTCGATTCACTCTATTATCCAATGTTTTTTGGTTCTGAAGCATCCTATTATCCATTGGATATATGGTTTTATTTTGAATGGATGAGATCAATTTGGATTGTGTCTTGGATCGCAGATATGGCCGATCCGACAATCACGATTAATTCTCGACTTCTATATATACTCATCCACTCTCTCTCTCTCATCTCTCTTTTCTTTTCTCTCTCTCTCTCTCTCTCTCTTCCCTTTCTCTCTCATTCTTTATTATCTCTCCATTTTTTGTGTGATCTTGGAGCTTAGTCTTGAATCCAAAGAGTAATTTCTTAACCCCTCTTGGTGGTGGAATAGAAGGTTTAGGTTGGGAGCTCGACTGTAGGCATATACATCTTTCCATTCTATGAACCTTATATTTGATATTTCTTTATTTTCATTATTTTTTGAATATTATTAAATACAAATATTTTCTACATGATTTCCTATTACTTTAGTTCTTTGTTTGATTTACTTTCATAGATTTTATACATATTTATGCTCGTGTCCATTTTTAGATCTAACAGTGAGATACAGATATTGGTATCATGTGTGATACCTTTTTTTATTGTATATCTTGGTCACATATGTTATGTGAGACCCTCTCATAGCCTTGTATATTTTAGATTTGGAGTTTGATGGAAGTCAAAACATATTTCGATTTTCCAAAAATCTATTTTTGGAGTATTTTAAGGAATTGGTCTATAAAATCTCAAAATTTGTGAAATATAATCCTTCCATATTGTGGAGAATTTGATTTTATTCAATTTTGACTTTTAAAATCCGAATTCCAAGTTAAAACGAAGTTTTTATGGCCGAAACAAGTTTTAGAAATTTTTTAAGTCCGGGCTGTTGTGCAATTTTGGATTATTCGAAGGTAATTCGCAGATCACCGATGGATGATCCAAATTTTGGCCCACAAAGCTGCTTCTTCACATCGGATAATCTGTCGGTAATCCAAGGTAATCTGTTGGTAATCCAAATTAGGCTATTTTTGCTGAAATTGACTATTTTTGTCCGTTTTTGAGATCTTCTTTGACTTTAATAATTTCTTAACATGATTATATGATCTTGTGTAGCTAGAGAATGGTTGTACACCCTATATATTGACATAAGCACATATCTTTTACTGACACCATGTCTCTACATTATCTTACATGTTTACTTATGCCTCAATGTTCAAACCCGATATCTTTGTATAGTTAGGGGTTTTCCACCCTTTATACACCTGTCATGTACCTACTTTATAGTGACTCATAGTAGTGCACTCCCGATCATTGCCAGTACATGTCTTATAGTGGCTTGTCGTAGGGCACTCCTGACCATGATCATTTGACTGTCCTTTATAGTCGCTCGTAGTAGCACACTCCTATCTTCTGGCTTATATATATATATATATATATATATATATATATATATATATATATATATATATATATATATTTCAATGTTGTGGCTTGTCTTTACTTGTGCTTTTAACTATCAAATCATTATCCGGTCTTGCATATCCCTACGGGGAGTATCATATCTAGGATGGATTCTGCGGAATGCCACACCTGAAATCCTAAATGAAAATATTAAGGATTAACGACTAGCTTAAATAATTAGAGCATCGGGAGGGGAAAATCTCCAGGTTGCATGTAGTTCTATAATCTTGTTGACACCCTGAATGGATTTGTAGCACGTCGTCGAGTGTGACACATTTCTAGCACACCGTTGAGTGGGGCACCAGTATCTGTTTATTACTTTCTGTCATTATTATTAGCTCACCTTCATGTGGTGCATACATAGCTCACCGTTGTGTGGAGTATACTCTAGCTCACTGCTGTGTGATGTCACCTCTTTAGGATATAGGACAATTTGGTTGTGTTTCCACTATAGCTATTTGTCTACTTTGACCGGATAGCTTGGACAATTTGCAGTGCGTTCAACCATAGAAAATTCTCAGTATTGCGTCTGTTAGTAATTAGGATTGTGATAACCCTAGTTATCTAATGATAGCAAGCTGTAGGAAATGCTTCTTTGTTTGTACGCCATTTACTTTATGCTCGCGTATAGTCTTTCCTTTCCTCGCATTGTCATATGTGTAGCTGGGTGGCCAGAGACTAAGTTCTGCTCAGGAAAATATCCATAATCTCGTTTCTTGTTTGGTTTAAGGGTTATGGCTCCGATTTCGAGGAGTTTCTAAGTTCTCTTGTCACTTGCCGGCTTATCTTTTTTTATAGTTACTATATTTAGTTATTATTCTCATGTTTGTGTTGTTGTAGTTGTTGACATGGACACGTGAATGGTTATAGGATCATTCCTACCTTTTGTCCTTGTTTGGTGTAAGAATAGAAAAGTAGTCCTATTGCCTACTCACGGGTCCACTTTTTCTTATTACTATTATATTCAATTATTGTTCCTTTACATGTCTACTGCTTATGCCATATTGCAGATCCTGTACTCGCCCACTATAAATGATCCATTCACTGAACATATGCACATGTCCCAGAATACCTTACATGTTATTAGTTATTGTTCCGACACATTACATGATCACAGGTTCATATTTATTTTATATATTCCATGTATAGTTTAGGTTACAAGTTACTTAGCTTATTATCTTTTATATTCTCGAGATAAGTGTAGTGGTAGCGTACAAGTCTCGATCCACATTTATTTATTTTTGTCTCTATCTGTTGTTATGTTAGTTATTGCTGATTTTAGTTTCATAGTTTTGGCTTCTTTTGTGGTACTTGCTATTGGGGGTCTGACCCTACTGATTTTACATGACCAAATCTCGTAGCGGAACCGGAGGATCTTTCTTATCTTCCACGGGATGGTGACCACCCGGAGCACCAGAGTACCTGAGTGGGTTTCTACTTATTCACCCACTGGTTATGTACATTATTCTTTTGCGGCATTTAGCCTTCGAGCATGTGTTTAGCTCATATTTTGGACTTGACATCCTGCCTACGAGCATAGCATAATTTTGTTTAGATCTAGTCTACAGCTAGTATTGATCATATATGACTTATACTCTTGCTAGTTCTTTATTTTGTACAACTAGCTTCATAATCATCCATGTATACATAGTTTGGGACGCTTTACTATTTTATGTCTGATGATCATATATCATGTATCTTGTTGATTTGCTTATGATTGAGACATCTAGGATCGCTTGACCTAAGATTGACTGTTGGCTTATAGTATTAATCCCCCACGTCTTTCACAGTCGTGATTGTATCTCGGGGTATTAGAGTACTCTGATGTACGTAGATAGCTTTGTCTACTTCCGTTCTCCAGTATTCTGGTTCTGGAGTGTGACATTTTTAGACGTTGCTTGGTCATAGACAACTTGTGCACAAGGTTTCTGGTTCCTGCAGACGGTCTTCAGGGCACTGGGACCGATTCGATCTGGACAAAACATCCTGATAGTCGCCTGCTTCGGACGGGATGGCATGTAACGCCTCATATTCCTTGTATTACACACCATTTTGCCCTTAGACTATAACTCGTCCACTATAGCGCTGTGCCAGTGACCCCTCTGTTTATATGTAACTGTTTAAGCTAACGATGTCTTCTTGACAGGGAAGAACGTGGTATGTCTTGTGCAGGTGGAACGAGTCGACGACAAATAAAAGTCACCACACGGTAACGCGTTTATTTTAGTCATTTTATATCTATCATATGCTTGCAACTTGAACTAAGAAAAGATAGAAAGACCACATAATAATGTGTATGCTTCACATGAATAAGATGTCGATTTGGTAAGTTGGATTGGCTTCGATTTGGTAAGTTGGATTAGTTCGCCCTCATAAATGCATTTTGATGTACTGACCCTCGTTGCAACAGGTTCTCTGCATCAAGGTGATCTTGCGAGGAGCTAAGGCGACTTCTCAACCAGTCTATCTACCGACGTGCCCTTTTGAAGCTTGTTCTAGTTTCCGAAGCTCGTGCACATACCTTATGCAGCTCGGCGGCAGGACGATAGTCTCGCCTGAAGGTCTTATCTTTTAAGTTTTAGTAAAAGGATGTAATATAAAGGACGACTATCTCATTTTGTGCTCACTTTTGTAAGCCCGCGAGACAACCTTTTTTTACGTGTTCGAAAGTTTTATAAATGATGTTCATTATCAATAAAGAGAACTTTTTCTTGTTTCAATATTGTATTTAATATTTGCGTACTCTGAATGTCTTCTCGTTGTATCAAATACCATGGCATTGTGCATGGCACAACTTAGGCATGCACAACATCACACCCGATGGACGACTATCGATTCTATGGATTCAGGACGTGACATATTGGTATCAGAGCGAGGCTTCAGTTCCTTTGATCCTCGTGTTGGAAAAAAGTTTTCGTTATCGATTTTATTTTCCTACTCGAACTCTTGAACTCGTTAGGCCAAAATGAGATGTGTTATATACAGTGAGTCCATAATATGGTATGAGACTGATGCTAGTTGCTCTCTTTTGAAGGGATAACTCAAACACAGCCATCAACGCAAGCGCAAGGAGCAGCACAAGCACAATAAGAGGTTCAAGCACATAAAAGTAGATATGGCACCTCGTGAAGTTTTGAAAGCCAATGAGTTATGCCCCTAGTTGACCCGATTGAACGGATGATGTGTATGCTAGAGATGCAGCAGCAGAGGGATGAGGCTCGTCATGAGGAAGCCGAGAACCGAGAGAAAGAGCGTCAAAGCCAATTCAAACACAATCTTGAAGCCCGGTTTATGGTTCAATAGAAGCAGGTAGATGTCGTACAACAGATCGTTTAGAATTTAGCCTCCAACCATTTCATAATGACAGCGACAACAGTGGAGCAGCTAGCAAATAAATTCGAGACACTCTAACCCACAAAGGAGAAGGAAGTGACTGCTTCAACTTTGCCGACTTCAAGAAGGTCTGCAACACATCTTTCTACGGGATTGAAGATCTAGTCATGGATCTTGATTGGTTACCAGAATTGGAGGATCACTTCGAACTTTTTGAAGTACCTAAAAATGAGCGTGTCACGTGTGCCCAACTACAGCTCCGTTTGAACGCGCACGACTGGTGGACACTGAAGATATCTTCCCGCAGACAGTGAAGATGAGACGATCACATGGGCTACCTTCCATGGCACATTCGAAGAGGAGTTTATAAACCCACCCATTCGTCGTCAAAAGGAGAACGAGTTCGTGCGCCTCCAGCAAGGAAGCATGACGGTAAAGTAGTACGCAGTCGAGTTCAACTGACTCGCAAAATTTGCAAGTTCCTATTTACCCGACGCAGCGAGTCATGCCAGAAGATTTGAAGGTGACCTGCAACCTGCAATTCATGCGCACGTAGTCGTTTCTCAGTACCAGATGAAGCGGGAAGTCCTTAACCACGCCCTTACCCCTGAACCGCAATATCCTTTAGTTATTGTCAGCACAGTGCATACTTCCAATCATAAGAACCCTAGCAACATGGGAGGACATAACGCTCCAAAGCGTCCGAATAGTGACGGTCGTCAGGGTCCCAACCCGAGAGGGAACCCACGGCTACGTTGTACCTTTTGTAACAAAGTATGGCACACTACCAACGACTGTCGCTTAAAGAATGGGTTATGCTTTAATTATGATGATCAAGGCCACTAGACTAAGAACTGTCTGCACCCATCTAGTATCCGTCTTCGACATCAGAATCCTGCTCCGGTTTGTCAGGAAAATTGAGCTGTACCGCAACAGGATCATCGTCCTGCTTAATGCCGGGTATACGCTATAACTCGAGAAGAAGCCCTCGCTTCGGATACCGTCATGTCAGGTATTTTGCTTTTAAATAACATACCTACTCGAGTAGTATTTGATTCAAGTGCTATGCATAGTTTTATATCCGCGAATTTTGTCACGGAACACAAGTTAGCGATAATACCGTTATATCTAAACCTTAGCGTTAGTACCCCGTCGGGCACAAAATTGCCTGCTTGTTCAGTATGTCAAGGCATTCATGTCTGTATTGGAGGAAGGAAACTGTCTCTCGATGTGATAGTCATAGATATCCGAGATTACGATATCATCTTGGTGATGGATTGGCTTGGCGCACTACTAGAAAAAGCGGGAATAGCGACGTATTTTAGCGACGTCAAAAGAAACGTCGCTAATAATACATAAATTAGCGACTCATTATAAACACGTCGCTAGACGTCGCTAAATGGCGACATTTAGCGACGTTTAGCGACTTTTAATACGATTTTAAAAGATAAGTCGCTATAAGTTCAATTAAGGTCGCTAAACGTCGCTAATATGTCTAATTTAGCGACGTTTAGCGACGTATATAGCGACATTTAAACTCAAAATATTTAGCAACGTGTTTAGCGACGTCCTTTACGTCGCAAATATTTAATTTAGCGATATTTTTTATTGGACATCGCTAAACGTCGCTAAAATTTGGTTAATTAGGGGTCGGTTTTATTTTTCCCCGTCAGTTGAAATTTTGATTCGAAAACATATTTCCCCCCCCCTCCCCAGCTCCGTCGACCGCGACTACTCCGGCAAGGTATACTCTCTCTCTCTCTCTCTCTCTCTCTCTCTCACAGGACACATGTGACATTGACACAAATACGACACACACACACTGACACTGACACAGACACAGACACGGCACACACACACACTGACACAGACACTGATCTGGACCTAGGGTTAGGGTTAGGGTTAGGTTTTTTGACATGGGGTTAGGGTTAGGGTTAGGTTTTTTGACATGGGGTTAGGGTTAGGGTTAGGTTTTTTGACAATGTTCATGCATGTGCGATCATGTAGAGATCAGATTTTAATTTCTTCTTTCAAGTATAAAATAAATAAATAATATGGATCGATGAATAAGAAAGAAAGAACATAAGTGTATTTATTTGCACTTTTGCAATATATATATATATATATATATATATATATATATATATATATATATATATATATATACATACATACATACATACTAATTGTTTGATTTTGTGGTTACTATTTATTGGTCCAATGGAGGAGGGGGAAAAATGATGGCTATTATTGAATCCATGTTCATATGTCATGACTACGTACATTGGGTGAACAAATTAGAACTAATTCCTGAATATTCGTACAACAACTGATCATGTGATCAAATTAATTAGAACGCCAATTATTCGACCAGGAAGTGTATGATCTAAGCAACCGTCCTTAATTGTGCCCCAAGAATTTTGAGCTCTAGCTACTTCCTCGTTCCACTCCCAATATATATAGGGGTTAATTGCCGAAAGCAAAGTACTGCGGAGTTATGTATCTCAGTTCCTCACCCTACTGCCAGTTTCAAGAAGTGCCTAATGGTCTAAATAATATGACTATAACAGTTGAATTAGCTAAACGAAACTTACAAATCAGCTTAAATAAATAAAGGATTAATTTCAACACTTACTGAAATCACTAGCTAGCAGTATGAAGAGCCTCTAATGGAGCAAAGATATCATCGCAGCATGCATCATTAAGGACATGCATCTCAAGAAACTTATTGGCTTCGGCTGGAGCCTACTACACTAAAATCCGGACACTGACACGAAGTGGGTTAAGGTATAGTAGTAAAGTGGTATTAAGATATTATTTGGGTAATGTTATATATATATATATATATATATATATATATATATATATATATATATATATATATATATATATATATGTCACGCCCCAGTCCCAAAATACCGAGGGACTGGATACGTGATTATGGCCAGCAGCATGCATCGATGGACAAACCCAATTTAATGGATCCATCGAGCATACTTAAGCTGTATTACATCAGTCGGGGTCTACTATTCTCATCCACAGATATAAGATATCAACTTCAGCAAAAGAAATATTAAGTTACAACCAAACAAAGTAAATAAATCGGAGAACAATCCGATATTAAGTCTGTTACACAAGTTCTCAAAGACAGGAAATAAAGAGTTCAATTAAACAGGAAATAGAGAGTTTAATAAAACAGGAAAATAAAGACTAAATGACTGAGCATGGTGAAGCAGTTGTTCAGGAGAAGTCCTCAGCGGTCACCTCGTCCTCAGGTTCAGGTACTGCTCCGAGTAGTGCCCCTGTTCCGTACACCTCAGGGTAGATCTCGTCTGCTATATCTGGAGAACAAAACCAGGTCCTCAGAGGGACGTAACAAGGTACAGAAGAATACGAGCCATAATACAGTGAATGAACTGCAAGTCAATCAAAATGTTAAACACAAGAGAAGCACAAGAATTTAATAAGTCTAAGACAGTGGCATGCCGATGTTGCTATCAAACAAATCTGGGTAAATAATTAAACTAGCTAAGTGATCATGCAAGTGAGAGTTATTATTCATACTCAGGCTGAGACTACTACAGGATCAGTGACAAGAAACCATAGCAGTATTTTCTCGAAGGGCCAGTACAGGTGCCAAAGCTCTGTGTCAGAGACTAGGACACTTCCAAATAACCAGATATATATATAATATAATCAGCCTTGATATGGTAATACTCTCCCCACCCAACGAAATCTCACGTCACAGTTTTTAATGTTCATGTTACGCAAGATTAGAACTAATGCAGCTAGTCAGGATAAAACATAAAGCTCAAGTTATGAAATCTATATCCTAAACAAAATCCCCTTGAATAATCAGGAAGATTCTGTATCATGCTTTGTGTCAGGTGTCCTGGAGATAAAGTATTTGATAGGAAAAGTACAACAGCCACAGAATTTAAAGCAAGAGAATCTAAATGAATCAATAAACTGCATTTTATGGCAAGGTACACTTGCCTGGATTTCCTGTTTCAGTTATAGCTCTGGCAATAGCTGGATTTCCAGGCAGTACTCCGGTTGCTGAAACAAACATCACCATCAGGTCCATAACACATCAATCAGCTAGGAACGCCTGTCCTTGAGTCCAATTTGGAGACAAGGGCAAAAACGTCATTTTCGGGTCAAGGCGGGGTCCAATTGTGGGCCGCTTTGCACCAAAAAACGCGTCAGGGTCAAAGGTCTCAAAAACAGTCCAACTTAGTGTCAACAGGTCAGGAACGATGATACGAACCCAACGGAACTTCCAGAATTGGATTCCGATGAGCCGTTCTCAGAATCGCCCGTCGGGTGGAGCCTGTGGGGCCCACGACACACGATTTTGTCAACGTTCTCAGAATCGAACCAAACTTGACCCACAGGACCAGCGTATTGCTACGAGTCCAATGGCGCAAGTTTTGTCTCGATCTGACTTGTGTATACTAAGTTACAGCGAGAAACAGAAAGTACGGATACGGGGCGGTGTCCGTGGATACGCACTGATTCCGGTGTGCACGCACATCCGAATCAGCTTCTGCGAAAGCCCGCACGTCCGTATCAACGACGCTCACGTATCGGTAAAGACCGTACGCGACCAAGTCGTCCCGTTTGGCGGGGCGTACTCGATTCCGGGGTGAATCAGGGTCTGGGTTTTTTCCTGTTTTTGGATCGCGGTGTGCGATCACCACAGGACGCGATGCCCCAAGCGGTTTGTCCGGGCACCGAGAGGGTCATACGGGCTACGCGTTACAATTTACGGAATCGAATTCCGAGCTACGAGCACAAAGTTACGGGTACCTGAACTTGGTCTGAAAAACCGAGATCTTCGTGTCCTCGTATCTCGATTTGTGTCCTGTGTCCAACTGACACTGTGTCCGACACGAGTCTGCCCTAGGGTTCAGGGATTCTGCTGTGCGGCGGCCGGAGCTTGGCGGGGGAGGCCGACCTGGGCAGCGCAGCACGGCGGACGGCGGCGTGCGGCGGTGCTGAGCGGCGGAGGCAGCGTCGGGCGGCCGGAGACTGCTGGAGTAAGGCGGCAGCGGGGCCTGGCTGAGGCGGAGGGCGGCCTCGCGGGTGCTGGTCTCGGGGTCTGGAGGCGCTGGCGGCAGAGCTCAGGGAGATCCGGAGGCGGCGCGGTGCAGCGAGGCGGAGCTGGGCAGCGGGATTTGGGGATTTCCGGCGGGTGGAGGGGTATAAATAGAGGTGGAGGAGGGAGGTGAGTGGTTGTCCGGTGAGGGGAGCTGGAGCGGAAGGGTCGCCGGTTGCGGGGAGAGGGAGAGGAGGCGACGGGAGGCCAGGCGGCGGCGGCGGCGTAACGGGTGGCGGTCGGGATCTGAAACGGTCGGGTCGGGGAAGAAAAGGGCACTGTAGCAGCGGGTTTTGGGTCCAACGGGTCGGGTCGGTTTAGCGGATCCGACCCGATCCGAAAATCAATAGGCGGGTCGGGTTCGGGTTAACGGGTTCGGGTCTGGGTTAGACCCGGATCCGACCCGCTAAGGAATTTGGTTTAAATAAAAACCCGGTCCGGTTTAATTTGGTTTGGTTCGGTTTAATTTTAAAATAAACCCGGTTTATTTGGGTTTAATAATTAGATTAGTATTTAGGGCTTTTAAAATTCATCCGGGGTCCAATAAATTCCCAGAAAAATACCCCATGCTCGGTTTTCTATTTTACACCATAAAATATTGTTTTCATAATATTTTAATATTATTTATTATCAATTAAAAATCCTTTAATAATTAAAAGGCTGATTTAAATTACAGAAAAAAATCCAAGATAATTCTAGAAAATTCCAGATAAATTATAAAAATCCAAATTAAAATTCTCTTGAAAATCAGGGGGATTACAATATACTCCCCTTAAGAGGATTGCGTCCTCGCAATCAAAGATTAACCGGTCAACAAAGATGGCACGGTTGTAACCATTGTTCGAAGCACATCAAAATCAAGGAGTACCTAGGAAAAATTATTTTCCTAAGCATTAAAAGTTATGCAATTTTCCAAATGTGGGAAATCTAGAAAATTACAGTTTTAGAAAACCAGATTATCTTTCAAACTTATCAGGTTAACAATTCTAGGTTATTATCAAATTCAAAATTTCTAGGTTAACACTTAGGTTATCAATTATTAACAAGTTAGAATTATCAGGTCAAGTCTGGGGTCACGAACCAGCAGGCACAAACTACAGAAATGCTAGAAATGAAACAACTACAAAGACTTACTCACATTAGCAACTCCTTGGTTCTGCGCGTCTCCCACAGTCATTGCGAAAACTTGGCCGCGTTCTTGAGGTGGTGCTCTCTGATGTTGCTGGACTTGCTGGTAGGGTGCTGCTTGATGTGCCAAGGGTGGCCTTGGTTGTTGTCCTCCTGGTGCTGGTAGAGCTTGTTGGTTCGCCCTCGGTGCTTCCCTACGATTAGGGCAGTCCTTCACTGCATGCTGTCTGGATCCGCAACCTAAGCACAGTCCGTGCTTACGTCTACACTCCTTCTCAACATGGCCTATCCTGCCGCAGTAATAACAAGTAGGAAGAGTCAGGGCTTTGGATGCAGATCCCTGTGGTGCTTGTTGCAGATGAGGTTTCTTGGCAGCTTCTCCGTTGTTTGCTCTGGCTGGTACTGATGTGGAAGGCCTCTTCAGACTGGTTTCTCTCCTGGTGACGCGCTCCATGCGTCGAGCTGCAGCAAGGACGTCCGTATACGAAGTTGGTGCGACAGATCCAATCAGTTTCTGCAGTTCGATGTTGAGTCCGTCGAAAAACTTCTCAGCCTTCTCTACTTCAGTCGGGATCAATGTAGGAGCAAAGCGACTTAGACGAATGAACTCGGCGTTGTACTCTTCCACCGTCATAGCATCCTGAGTGAGGCGATTGAACTTGTCCCGAAGTTCAGATCGAGCGATAGCAGGTATGTACATCTCCTGGAAGAGTCTGGAGAACTCTTCCCAAGTAACTCGGTCTGGTCCGAGCCTGGTCTCTTCGGATAGCCACCAGTGATGAGCATTGTCCGTCAATTGCATTCTTACGGCGGTCATCCAACGTTCTCGGGGAAGCTCAGCTGCTTCTAATTGATGACGAATATTGGTGAGCCATTCATGCACTTCTGTTGGTCCTTCCTTGCCAGAGAAAGTACGGGGCTTCAGCTGGCGGAAGTCTGTGATAGAGCCCGTTGGTTGCCGTCTAGCTAGTAAGTTGGCTTGCTCTAGTGCATTTACTAGACTGTTCCTCAAGTATTCAGCTTCTCGACGTTGGGCTTCAGTTTGGACTTGTTGCTGAGCTTGCATCATTGCGAAGAACATCTGGAACATCTGTTGTCCGTCCATTGCTTGGCCTGGTGGGAAGACAGGCATCTGAGGAGTGAACTAGGGCAGAGGTGGAATATCATCACGCCGAAATCTAGAAGATTGCGGATCTGCTTGTCTGCTTCGGTGAGTAGAGGGATCTCCACTCAATAGCGTCACTTCATCTTCTCCGTAAGTGACTTCAGCACCTACTGGTGTTCTTGCTGGTGTTCCGTCATTTGTTTGTGAATCCATTTCTCTGCATCAAAATAAACTATAAGAGGCGCATAGGAATCAAGGCAAGATGCAAATTCAAAAATGAATACGATACAGATATCAAGAACGTTTGCAAGCAAGTGGATGAGATCCTAAAAACTTATCCTATTCTTATTGCAGGCCTGTTCGGTCCCTAAGTTGAAACCGAACAATTTAGTCGTTGACCTGCATGGGCCACCACAAAAACCATGTCACGCCCCAGTCCCAAAATACCGAGGGACTGGATACGTGATTATGGCCAGCAGCATGCATCGATGGACAAACCCAATTTAATGGATCCATCGAGCATACTTAAGCTGTATTACATCAGTCGGGGTCTACTATTCTCATCCACAGATATAAGATATCAACTTCAGCAAAAGAAATATTAAGTTACAACCAAACAAAGTAAATAAATCGGAGAACAATCCGATATTAAGTCTGTTACACAAGTTCTCAAAGACAGGAAATAAAGAGTTCAATTAAACAGGAAATAGAGAGTTTAATAAAACAGGAAAATAAAGACTAAATGACTGAGCATGGTGAAGCAGTTGTTCAGGAGAAGTCCTCAGCGGTCACCTCGTCCTCAGGTTCAGGTACTGCTCCGAGTAGTGCCCCTGTTCCGTACACCTCAGGGTAGATCTCGTCTGCTATATCTGGAGAACAAAACTAGGTCCTCAGAGGGATGTAACAAGGTACAGAAGAATACGAGCCATAATACAGTGAATGAACATGCAAGTCAATCAAAATGTTAAACACAAGAAAAGCACAAGAATTTAATAAGTCTAAGACAGTGGCATGTCGATGTTGCTATCAAACAAATCTGGGTAAATAATTAAACTAGCTAAGTGATCATGCAAGTGAGAGTTATTATTCATACTCAGGCTGAGACTACTACAGGATCAGTGACAAGAAACCATAGCAGTGTTTTCTCGAAGGGCCAGTACAGGTGCCAAAGCTCTGTGTCAGAGACTAGGACACTTCCAGATAACCAGATATATATATAATATAATCAGCCTTGATATGGTAATACTCTCCCCACCCAATGAAATCTCACGTCACAGTTTTCAATGTTCATGTTACGCAAGATTAGAACTAATGCAGCTAGTCAGGATAAAACATAAAGCTCAAGTTATGAAATCTATATCCTAAACAAAATCCCCTTGAATAATCAGGAAGATTCTGTATCATGCTTTGTGTCAGGTGTCCTGGGGATAAAGTATTTGATAGGGAAAGTACAACAGCCACAGAATTTAAAGCAAGAGAATCTAAATGAATCAATAAACTGCATTTTATGGCAAGGTACACTTGCCTGGATTTCCTGTTTCAGTTGTAGCTCTGGCAATAGCTGGATTTCCAGGCAGTACTCCGGTTGCTGAAACAAACATCACCATCAGGTCCATAACACATCAATCAGCTAGGAACGCCTGTCCTTGAGTCCAATTTGGAGACAAGGGCAAAAACGTCATTTTCGGGTCAAGGCGGGGTCCAATTGTGGGCCGCTTTGCACCGAAAAACGCGTCAGGGTCAAAGGTCTCAAAAACAGTCCAACTTAGTGTCAACAGGTCAGGAACGATGATACGAACCCAACAGAACTTCCAGAATTGGATTCCGATGAGCCGTTCTCAGAATCGCCCGTCGGGTGGAGCCTGTGGGGCCCACGACACACGATTTTGTCAACGTTCTCAGAATCGAACCAAACTTGACCCACAGGACCAGCGTATTGCTACGAGTCCAATGGCGCAAGTTTCGTCTCGATCTGACTTGTGTACACTAAGTTATAGCGAGAAACAGAAAGTACGGATACGGGGCGGTGTCCGCGGATACGCACTGATTCCGGTGTGCACGCACATCCGAATCAGCTTCTGCGAAAGCCCGCATGTCCGTATCAACGACGCTCACGTATCGGTGAAGACCGTACGCGACCAAGTCGTCCCGTTTGGCGGGGCGTACTCGATTCCGGGGTGAATCAGGGTCTGGGTTTTTTCCTGTTTTTGGATCGCGGTGTGCGATCACCACAGGACGCGATGCCCCGAGCGGTTTGTCCGGGCACCGAGAGGGTCATACAGGCTACGCGTTATAATTTACGGAATCGAATTCCGAGCTACGAGCACAAAGTTACGGGTACCTGAACTTGGTCTGAAAAACCGAGATCTTCGTGTCCTCGTATCTCGATTTGTGTCCTGTGTCCAACTGACACTGTGTCCGACACGAGTCTGCCCTAGGGTTCAGGGATTCTGCTGTGCGGCGGCCGGAGCTTGGCGGGGGAGGCCGACCTGGGCAGCGCAGCACGGCGGACGGCGACGTACGGCGGCGCTGAGCGGCGGAGGCAGCGTCGGGCGGCCGGAGACTGCTTGAGTAAGGCGGCAGCGGGGCCTGGCTGAGGCGGAGGGCGGCCTCGCGGGTGCTGGTCTCGGGGTCTGAAGGCGCTGGCGGCAGAGCTCAGGGAGATCCGGAGGTGGCGCGGTGCAGCGAGGCGGAGCTGGGCAGCTGGATTTGGGGATTTCCGGCGGGTGGAGGGGTATAAATAGAGGTGGAGGAGGGAGGTGAGTGGTTGTCCGGTGAGGGGAGCTGGAGCGGAAGGGTCGCCGGTTGCGGGGAGAGGGAGAGGAGGCGACGGGAGGCCAGGCGGCGGCGGCGTAACGGGCGGCGGTCGGGATCTGAAACGGTCGGGTCGGGGAAGAAGAGGGCACTGTAGCAGCGGGTTTTGGGTCCAACGGGTCGGGTCGGTTCAGCGGATCCGACCCGATCCGAAAATCAATAGGCGGGTCGGGTTCGGGTTAACGGGTTCGGGTCTGGGTTAGACCCGGATCCGACCCGCTAAGGAATTTGGTTTAAATAAAAACCCGGTCCGGTTTAATTTGGTTTGGTTCGGTTTAATTTTAAAATAAACCCGGTTTATTTGGGTTTAATAATTAGATTAGTATTTAGGGCTTTTAAAATTCATCCGGGGTCCAATAAATTCCCAGAAAAATACCCCATGCTCGGTTTTCTATTTTACACCATAAAATATTGTTTTTATAATATTTTAATATTATTTATTATCAATTAAAAATCTTTTAATAATTAAAAGGCTGATTTAAATTACAGAAAAAAATCCAAGATAATTCTAGAAAATTCCAGATAAATTATAAAAATCCAAATTAAAATTCTCTTGAAAATCAGGGGGATTACAATATATATATACTGCTTTTCCAATAACGGACACTGACACAGACACAGAAGTTAATTTTGCATGTAATGATTTATATGATACATACTGTCAATTTTGCAGAAGTATCTAGAAATGGATATGAATTACTATCTGCGTCATCGTTCGTGGATATACAACCGTCATCCTGATGACATGTGCGGTGTGCGGGATGAATTTATTGAGGGTGTACAGCAGTTCCTGCAGTTCGCCAAGGCGTTCCCTCAGTACATGGACGGTACCAAAATTAAGTGTCCATGTGTGAGATGTCGCAACAGGAAATATCATCCAGAAGTGGAAGTTACATATCATTTATACTCGAAGGGCTTTACGCTGAATTACTATCAGTGGACCGCGCACGGAGAACTTGTATCTCTAGCATCAGAGTCGGAGCCCTATGTGGAGCCGTATATGGATGTCCAAGACCACGATGCTTACGACGACGGGTTGGTGAACATGGTTTATGATGCGGCGGGGCCTAGTTTCAATCCTGACAATTATGATGCGGCGGGGCCTAGTTTCAATCCTGACAATTATGATACGGCAGGACCTAGTTTCAATCCAGACAATTATGATGCAGCTGAGGAGGCACCGAATGCCGATGCTGCAAAGTTTATGGAGTTGCTTGAGAATGCAAGGACTCCACTATATCCTGGTTGTGAGGACCATTCACCGTTGGAGGTGGTTACAAGATTATTGAGCATCAAGTCCGATTTTAACATGTCGCAAGAATGCTATAATCGACTGCTCGATTTGATTATAGAGATCTTGCCCGAGGGTGCAAAGTTGCCTAAAGACTTCTATCGATCTAAGAGGATGGTGAGATCGCTTTGGATGGGATACGAGAAAATCGATGCATGTCGCAATGGGTGCATATTGTACTACAAAGATGACAAGGATGAAGATGCGTGTAGATTCTGTGGTGCTGATCGCTACAAGGCCACTGTTAGAGGAAAGTCTGTCGGTGCAAGGAAGCCTACCGATTCGATGCACTACTTGCCTTTGACGCCGCGGTTGCAGCGGTTGTTTATGGTTAAGGAGACTGCAGAAAACATGAGTTGGCACAGGCGAAAACAGATCGAAGGAGTATTGGATCATCCATCCGATGGAGAAGCATGGAAGCACTTTGATCGAGAGTATCCACATTTTGCCGAGGAAGCGCGTAATGTCAGATTGGGGCTCTGCTCTGACGGTTTTACCCCATTCGGACTTTCGGGCTCCCAGTATTCGTGTTGGCCTGTGATCGTCACTTCGTACAATCTACCGCCTTGGATGTGCATGAAGACTCCGTATATGTTCCTAACCGTTATTATCCCGGGTCCGAACAATCCGAAGAGGAACATCGATGTGTACTTACAGCCTTTGATAGATGAGTTGAATCAGCTGTGGGAAGTAGGTGCCAACACGTACGATGTTTCTAGAAAGCAGAATTTTCAGATGAGGGCAGCACTTATGTGGACCATCAACGACTTTCCGGCCTATGGAATGTTATCGGGATGGAGCACCCATGGTCGTCTCTCATGTCCGTATTGCATGGACCGTTCTCAGGCTTTCCGTTTGAAATACGGAGGCAAACCGTGCTTCTTCGATTGTCATCGACAATTTTTGCCGAAGGATCATCCGTACCGGAGGAATCGGAATACTTTTCGTACGGAAGTTATGGAGAAGGCCAATCCACCTCCAAGGTGGCCCGGATGCACGATATGGGAAGAGGTAAAATATTTACCAAGTGCTATCGAAGAGCCTGCTAAGGGGTACAAGTATGACGGATTTGGTCGCACCCATAACTGGACGAAGAGGAGTATATTCTGGGATCTGCCATATTGGAGCACCAATCTGATCAGACATAACCTTGATGTCATGCATATCGAGAAGAATGTGTTTGATAACATAATTAATACTGTAATGGATGTAAAGGGGAAGACGAAAGATAATCCGAAGGCCAGGTTGGACTTAGAAGACATATGTAGACGTCCTGCATTGCATCTGATAGAGGAGGGGAATGGAAAGTTAAAGCAACCTAAGTCAGTTTTCTCACTGGATAAAGAGGATAAAGGTAGACTTTGTAGGTGGATTCAGGGTCTAAAGTTTCCAGACGGGTACGTGTCAAACTTGAGAAGATGCGTCGACCTCAAGGAGAACAAACTAGTAGGTATGAAGAGCCACGATTGTCATGTATTCATGGAGAGGTTAATTCCGATTGTATTTCGGGAATTCTTACCGCAGGTCATTTGGGACCCATTGACAGAGCTGAGCATATTCTTCAGAGATCTTTGTTGTACTAAGTTGCTCGTCGATCGTCTAGAAAAGCAAGAGAGGGACATTGCGGTAACACTATGTAAGCTCGAGAAGGTGTTTCCTCCAGGATTCTTCGACTCTATGGAGCATTTGCCAATTCATCTTTCCTATGAGGCACGTGTTGGTGGTCCTGTCGGTTATCGGTGGATGTACCCCTTCGAGCGTCATCTGAATCACCTAAAGAGAAAGGTGAAAAATAAGGCACGGGTTGAAGGATCTATTTGTGAAGCTTATGTTCTCGAGGAGATTACAAACTTTTGCTCGACGTATTTCAAACCGCATGTTGCTACTAATAGGAATAAAGCTCCCAGAAACGACGACGCATATAAGGAATCTAATGATGCAATACTCAAAGTATTCAATGCATCCGGAAAGCCTTCGGGAAAAATGAAGAAGAGATATTTGAATGACGATGAGCTAAGGGCTGCTCAATTGTATATATTACTCAATTGCGACGAGGATGAAGTGGAGAAGCTAGAGGGGTAAGTAATTAATACGTCCACGTTTACATTATCTCAATGTAATAGTATAAGATACTATTATGCTACTAATTAGCAGTTGCATCATTGTTTTTCAGCACATATAATGATGAGTTAAGGTCGGTTAGACCCTACATAACAGACGAAGAAGTAGAACAAGAAATGAGATACCATTTTCCTTCTTGGTTGAGCGCATATATAAGATACTTGGTAATTACTTTTTATTTCTGCACTTGTAAAACAAATAACTTACCATCGCTACTTTGGTATTTAGGTCGATCGTCTAATATCATCCGAGACTGAATCTATTAGGACTCTAGCCAAGGGGCCAATTACTGCCGTAAAAATATGGCCAAGTTTCTGTGTGAATGGGTTCAGGTTCAAGTCAACAAATGCTCCTATCAGAGACAGCTTTCTGGATCTTGATTCCACGAAAAATAGTGGTTTGTGTATCAAATCTACAAACTACAAAGACGTCAATCCGGGCAATGATTTTTTTGGCATCTTACGAGAGATTGTGGAGTTGACATATAATTATGGCCCAGAACCTGCTAATATCGTGCTATTCAGGTGTGAATGGTTCGATCCGATTCAAGATCAAGGTTGGAAAATTGACAAGCATGGCCTTGTGGATATAAACTACAAGCGTAGATATCAAGGCTACGAACCATTTATCCTATCAAGTCAGGCTCAGCTCGTGTACTTCACAACTTATCCTAGAGGGGGACAGCGAGGTCGGATTGGTGGGCAGTATGCAAGACTAAAGCTAGAAATACCTTTGACATTGACGAAATAGCTTATCAGGAGGACGATCTACCTCTTGTAACAAATATTGTAGATGTGGACTCAACGGAAGTTACTCATTACACGAGTAATAATGTAGAAGATGTAGAATTATCCGAAGAGGACGAAGTAGATGAAAGTGAAGACGAGGAAGAGGAAGAGCAGGACGAGGAAGGCGAACAAGATGAATTTTCTGAAGATGATTGAAAATATAAAATATTCCATGTAGAATGTAACTATATTTGGACTGTAAAATGCTTTGAGATATGTATCACATTTTGACATTAACGAATATATGTATTATATTTTGACTGTATAATGCTTTGAGATATGTATCACATTTTGACATTAACGAATATATGTATTATATTTTGACTGTATAATGCTTTGAGATATGTATCACATTTTGACTGTAGAATGTAGTATATATTTGTGTTTCTCTATATTCATCATATGTTGTTATCAGATATGACAGGACGACGCGGAGGATTCGGCAGGTCCCGAGGTAGACAGAGTGCCACTTCGGTACTGCCTACTGTTGGTTCCGGATCATCGTCGCCCAGTACTCCAGTATATCGAGCAGCCACATCTCCGACTGCGACGACGTTGCGTGGCATCACTCCTGGGATGAGTAGTTCCAGGCGTGATAGTACTCGTGATAGTACTCCCTCGTCCAGCGTTCCTCCTGCTGACGGAACCATGGAGACTGATGAGCATGTAGAGGAGGTCGTGCCGACGTTGTCCCAGCATCAGCAAGATCCTCCATGCGCACCACCGGAGGAGACGAGGACAGAGATTTGGGCCGACGGTACAAAGTAAGTCAATTAGATGGTTTAGTATATATTTGTGTTTCTCTTTATTCATCGTATATTGACTTTTTCAGTAATCTAAATTATTATTTCTGTATAGATATCGTCCATCGTCGGTTCAGAGACGCCTGGGCCAATTTTTGAGGAACAACTACGGTGGCCCTTGGATCAACTACTCTGAGGCTCCGGAGGAGAGGAAGGCGTTCTGGTTTGCTCACTTCCAGGTAAAAGTATATTAAATAAATCCTCTAATTTATGCATATTCTTGATGCTAACTTAATGAATTATTTATTGTAGCAAACGTATTTTTATCCTCCGCACCGGGCCGAGTTGATCGAGCGGCTCTTTCTTACCGTTGCCGCCAAGCTTATCCGAGATGCTCTGGATGACCAGAAGGCTCGTGATCGTGCTGGAAAACCGATCCAAGGTTGGATCACGCCTGAGCAGTGGACTGCGATGAGGGCTAGATTCGACGATCCGAGCTACAAGGAAAGGTCTAAGAAGGCCAAGGCGGCTAGGCAGAATGCTGCCAAGTGGTGTGGTGGCTCGATTCCGATGACGGAACATTTCCGTCGTTTGGTATGTTTTTTCTTTTAAAATATATTATTTTAATATAAGTATCATAAAATGGTACTTGGAAAAAATATTTAAGTTTAGTAATAAAAAATATATTTTTAACAGGTACAGAGGGGTGAGGATGCAAACATGGTGACCGTCTTCTTGGCCACCCATCGCAAGGACGGAAATCTCATTGATGAGAGGGCCTCACAGACCTATGTAAGTATTACTTTACTTTGTGTTTATTTTAATATAACTTAGGCAATTATTGAGTTTCCAAACCTTTTCTAGGCCGAGTATCTTAGGCTTCGTGAGTGGGCGACTGCTAGTGCACCTACACCTGGAGAGACTGGTGCTTCGTCGCAGCCCGGTCCATCTTCGTCGGTGGACGACCTGTGGGTGACCGCAGCTGGTGGTCTCCAGAGGGGTACGTACTACGGTACGGGCTCCTATGGCGCCCTGGTTGCGACGCAGTCATCTAGGGCCTCCCGACAGCTGTGCATTCCACACACCCCTCGCAGTCGCAGCCCTCGCAGTCGTCGGCCAGAGTCCAGGAGGCCGTCCAGGAGGCCGTTGACCGTCAGATTGCGTCTCTCCGTGACGACTTGCTGCGAAGTATGGAGGACCAGTCCCGGTCCCAGCCGCAGGCGGACGATCCGATGCTTATCGCACGATTGGATATGCTCGACCGCAGCATGACGGAGCTACGAGAATTGACAAATGATATTAGAGCCTCCAATGATCGCAACATCATGGAGCTGCAGGCGTCACAGCTATCGATGGGCGAGAAGCTGACGAGGATGCATGCGTCACAGCTATCGATGGGCGAGAACCTGACGAGGATGCAGGATTCAATGGGTGATAGCAGTACGAGGCTGTTATCTACCCTGGATTCTTACAACCAGCGACTCGCAGACTTGGAGCGGGCACGGCCGCCACCGACGTCACTGCCTTCTCCATCGACATCGGTGTCGATTCCACGGGACGAGTATGAGGAGTTGTTATCCTTGAAGCGCGCCGCTGGTCAGCCTCCTGCAGATCCGTAGTAGTCTAGTTATTTTTATTATTATTTATGAATTATTGGTACTTCAACAATAGACATGATGTATGATGCTTCTTGTGGTCTTGAATTTTTTAGTTAATTTAATTGGATTATATAGTTATCCACATTTAATTGGATTGATACTTCTTGTGGTTTTTAATTTAATTGGATTATATAGTTAACTAGATTGAATTATGTTGGTGTGTATGATGAAGATGCTGTAAAACTGCAGGGAATCACCAATGTTTGATTCTGGAATTTTTTTTTTAAATTAGCGACGTTATTAGCGACGTATAGCGACGCTTAGCGACGTTAATTTACGTCGCTAATTACGTCGCTAATCAGCGACTCTGTAAAACGTCGCTAAGTTCGTCGCTAATGACGTCGCTAAAGTCGTCGCTAAGCGTCGCCAATTGCTGACATGGCAAGTATAGCCAGGTCATTAAAGACGTCGGTGTAACGTCGCGATTGACGTCGCTAATCAGCGACGTTTAGCGACTTTAATAAACGTCGCTTTTTAGTGACTTGGCGTCGCAAAACGTCGCTAAATTTAGCGACACATTAAAGTCGCTAAAAAACGTCGGCATAGCGACGTTTAGCGACGTTTTTTGTTTTAGCGACTTGGTGTTTTCCGACTGCTTCAGAACGTCGCTAATTACGTCGCTAAACCTAATTAGCGACGATTTATTGTTATTTAGCGACGTTTTTAGACGTCGCTAATTTAACTTTTTCTGGTAGTGGCGCTTGCACGGCTACCATTGAATGTGCAGACAAAATAGTCATGTTCTGTCTACTTGGAGAGGCCTAATTCTGCTACTCGATTGGTCTAGCATCAGAAGCGTCGAAGGCCTGTATGGTGATTTCTGTGATATCAGCTCGATGAATGTTACACTCTGGCTGCGAAGGATAGATATCGCTTGTTCGAGACACCCGGCAGAATTATGTAAATGTAGAGTCTATTTCCGTTGTGGTAGAATTCTCTGACGTGTTCCCGGACGAACAACCTACCATGCCACCCGACCGTCGAGTTCACCATTGATACATTCCCAAACACCCGACCGATTTCCAAGGCTCCATACCGAATGGCCCCAGCATAACTGAAGGAGCTGAAGAATCAACTACAGGAGCTGCTCGATCCACGTGGGTACATCTGTCATAACGTGTCTCCGTGGGGAATATAAGCCCCCTGATTTTTCAAGAATTTTGATTTGGATTTTTCATAATTTTCTGGAATTTCTGGGATTTTTTTATAATTAAAAACCTAGGTATTTGGTAATTAAATGATTTTTAATTACTGTTAATTAATATTAAAATATTATGAAAATAATATTTTATGGTGTAAAATGGAAAACTGGACATAGGGTAATTTTCTGTGAATTTATTGGACTCCGAAAGAAGTTTTAAAGCCCTAAAAACTATTAAATAAATAAACCACTTTAAACCCTGAAATAAACCGGGTTTATTTGAAATAAACCAAACCAACCCAGACCCGGTTCAACTGAACCAAACCCAGCCCTTAGCGGGTCGGGTCGGATCTATACCCGAACCCGAAACCCGCAGAACCAAACCCGTACTTAAACACTAAGCGGATCGGGCCGGATTTATGTGAACCCGACCCGTGGACCCGAACCCGTTACCCAATCCAAACCCTAGTCAGATTCCTAGCCGACTTCCCTATTCCGACCGCCTATTTAACGCTTCAAATTTCGTGCCCAGCCGGCCGAAACCCTAACTCAGTCCCGCCGTCGTCTCCCTCTCTTCTCCTCTCCACCTCCCAGCCGTTCCCGACGTACATCCCCCTCTCGCAGAGCAGCCCTAGACTCCCGCTCCGCCGCCCGCAGCAACGCCCGCCCTCCTGAACCCTGCGCAACCTCCTCCTCCTTTTTCTTCCACCCGTCCCCGCTCATCCTCCCTAGCCATCATCTCCACAAACCTCTCTCCGCCTCGATCCAACTCCGCCCATCCGAGCCGCTGCGCCCCGAGCGCCACCCCCCTTCGACGACTCTGGCCTGCAGCAACAGAACCCTCGCCTGTCACCGTTCCTCCGCCACGAGCCTGCTCGACATCCCCCGACCTCACCCTCTCCGTCCGTCGACCCCGCCTACTGCTGCACCCGACGCCGACCGACGGACTGCAGTAGTTCGAGCCTCCCCCAGCCCCTACACTGGAACCCTAAATCCCAGCTCCTCTGCCTCCCTTCCCTGTCTTCCTCTCCCCGAGCCCCCGCTATCACCTCCGGCAGCCTAGTCGACACCACCACCAACACGAGCACCCCGTCTCCCCTCTTCCTCTCCCAGAGCAGCTCCTCCGCCGTCGTACAACCTCGACGAGCCCAGCGCCTCTCGCAGCTCCGTCCCCGACGACTCTGGTGAAGCCCCGACCAGTCCGACAGTCCCCGACGAGTGGTAGAACCCTAACCCTAGCCAGGACGCAGCCCGGACACGGTTGACGCAGGACATGAAGCAGACACTCGGACACGAGAAATCGGTCTTCACGGAGCCCTGTTCAGGTATCGTTTTCTCTCTCCTCGTTGCTCTGATTTCATTTCCATCAGTTGTGACGCGTAGACTGTGTGACCCCCTCGATGCCCGTGTAACCCGCTCGGTGCATCGCGTCCTGTGGTGATCGGGAACCACGATCCAAAAACAGGAAAAATAATGCCCTGTTTCATCCCGGAACTGAGTGCGCCCCGCCAAACGGGATGACTTGGTCGTGCGCGGTCTTTACCGAAACGTGCGCGCCATTGATACGGACGTGCAGGATTTCGCAGAAGTTGATTTGGATGTGCGTGCACACCGGAATCAACGCGTATCCGCCGACAACGTCCCGTATTCGCCTACTCTGGAACACGCTGTAACTTTGTGTACACACGTCGGATCGAGATGAAACTTGCACCATCGGACTCGTAGCAATACGCTGATCCTGTGACCCAAGTTTGGTTCGATTATGAGAACGTTGACAAATTGCATATCGTGGGCCCCACAGGCTCCACTTGACGGACGATTTTGTGATCGGCTCATCAGAATCTAATTCTGGAAGTTCCTTTGGGTTTGTATCATCGTTTTTGACTTGTTGACACTAAGTTTGACGAATTTGGAGACCTTTGACCCTGACATATTTTTCGGTGCAAAGTGGCCCACATGTGGACCCCACTTTGACCCGGAAATGTCATTTTTGCCCCTGTGTCCAAATTGGACTTAAGGACAGATGTTTCTAGCTATTTGATATTTTTTGAATCTAATGGTAATATTTATTTCAGCAACCGGAGTAGTACCTGCAAATCACACTGAGACCAGAGCTACAATTGGAGCCAGAACCACAGGCAAGTGTACCTTGCTAAACCCTGCAGCTTTGCTACTTATTTTCTTGACTTAGTTATACATCAGTGGGCAAGTATATCTTGCCAACTCTGCAGTTCTTGTTGCATATTTCCTTGCTTTATTTATATTGCTGTGCATGCTTGACCTAGGACCGTGTGACTTACTTAGCGTCCGATTATTAGTCTGGTGCCAACACCGTATGCGATGTTGTGTATGTCATCTAGAGATGGATATTCATGATTCCTTGCGTTCTCGTGATTGTCTTATCAAGTACACTATAACCCAGGACAATTGACACTATTCATGAGACAGGATCTTTCTGAGATATTCATGGTGATTCTGTATAGGATACAGGTTACATGACATAGACATTATATTCTTAGATCTTATTATGACTTGCTGCATTAGAGATGATTGTGCGTGACATGGACATGATGCATCGTGGACATGAGACGTGTGATTACATGGGGTGGGGAGAGACACACAGGCTACAGGCTGATTATATATATAAACCCCCTATTATTGTGAGGCACAAGACTCTGAAGCCCGAGCTTGGCCCATTACTCATTATTACTGCTATCGGCTCCCCGACACAGAGCTTGTAGTGGCTCAGCCTGAGTACTCATGATGCTCTCACTTGCATTTCACATAGATGGTTACATACTTACCCTATTTATTTTATTATTTGCTGCACTGTATTTACTTTGGCTTGTATTATCTGTACCTTGCAATGTCTCCTGAGGACCTGGATCCGGATTATGTCCCCAGGATTTGCAGACGAGATCTTTTTCGAGGTATACGGGACCGCAGCAGGAGCTGATACAGGAGCTGTACCGACACCCGAGGACGAGATTGTGCCAGAGGACTTCTCCTGGGTATTGGCTTGAGATTACTCATTTATTTCTGGTTCTAGTTATCTTATTTCCAGCCTATTGCATTGATGTATCAGACTTATTCTCGTATTGTTCTCCGAGACACTTTTATTGAGATATGTCAGTTTATTTTATTTGTATTATTCTGGCATTTGATCTGTGATTATCTGTTGTGGATGAGATTAGAATAGACTGTGACTTATATCATTGGACCTACTTATTATTGTACTACAGCTTAAGTATGCCCCGATGGATCCATTAAATTGGATTTGTCCATCGGGGTGTGTTGCTGGCCATTATCACGCGTCCAGTCCCTCGGTATTTTGGGACTGGGGCGTGACAGGGAACGTATGTGTTATTTGGGAAGAAGAAGGATGGGACAATTCGGCTCTGCATAGACTATCGGGAGTTGAACAAGGTCACCATCCGGAATAAGTAACCCCTGCCCATGATCGACGACCTCTTCTGTGGTGCCCCGTTCCCCTTTTCGGGGAGTGCGACTTAGAAAAGTCATGCCCCATATGAAGTCAGGCCGCATAAAAATTTATGCCACATAAGTCAGGCCGCATGAAAAGTCACTTGGCCGCATACTCAGGGTTAAGGTCTACTCCTTGGGAAAAATGATAAAATGACAGTAAAAAATAAATGAAGTGTCGGTGATGTGACATAAAGTGACTAATGTGACTAGCCATAAAGTACGTCAGGAAGAAAAGACAAAACTATAGAAAAATAAGTGCCAACGGTTCAGAGCCATGCGTCCAAGAAAATAGTGGTCGCATGTTCTTCTGGCCGCATGAGTATCGTTGTCGCATGGGGTTCAATGCAGCATGGAATTCTCTAGGACTTAGCAAAAATTTTATTCGTTCAGTGAGTGAAAGTACAAGGTGTTCAAGGATACTATGCAAATCAGCAGTCATGCGTCCAACAAGATGGACGCATGCTGTCAGTCTGCGACAAGAATTTAGGCTGCATAACCCTCTCGGGCCGCATGGTACTCTCGGCCGCATATGCTCACTGGCCGCATGGAAACTTCGTCTTCTCAAATGGCAGGTTCGGCCATGGCGAAAAAGCTCCAAAAATTAAAATTTTATTTTGTCCATAAAATCTCATTTTTAGTCCAAACTAGGTAAACCAAAAGCCAAAATGCTCTAAATTGAAAGCTCTATCATGTAGCAAAAATTAGTTTTCAAAGACACAAGTTTAATAGATCAAAATCAAGAAAAACTCATGAAACCTATAAAATCCTAAGTTAGAAATATAGATCTACACTAATCCATCCATCAAAACAGAAAACTCCAAGAACTAAAAGTGCTTAAAAACACATAATAAATATAATGTAACAATAATATAGAGGGTTTCTCTATTTCTCATGTAAGGTGTACTTGTTTATGGAAATTGGGAGAGAAAACTAAAGAAATAGGAGTAATGAAGAAGTTAGGAGAGAGGGAGAAAATGATGGGTTATATATAGTAGGGTTTGAGGGTTGAACCAAATGTTCTCATGAGTTGAACCAACCCACAAAATAAACCATGAACCAGGTTAACCAAAGAATGGGTCTAGTCTCCATGCACATACAACCATGCTAAAATAAAAATACGTTCCAAATACGTATATCGGAAACGGGGAGTGACAATCGACAAGTTCGTGGTGGTGTTCATTAACGATATCTTGGTGTACTCGAAGAATAAGGAAGAACATGCCGAGCACCTGCGGATCGTGCTTCAAACTCTTCGAGACAATAAGATGTACACAAAGATGAGAATGTGTGAATTTTGGTTGAACATCGTATCTTTCCACGGGCATGTCATTTCTGCGAAAGTTATCTCATTTGATCCGAAGAAAGTCGAAGACATTGTTGAGTGGAAGCAATTTGAGTCGGACAGCGACATTCAAAGATTTCTTGGTCTAGCGGGCTACTACAGAAGATTCGTCAAAGACTTTTCAAAAATTGCTCGCCTCTGACTCGTCTCACTCGGATGGGAGCAGCGTTCGCGTGGTCAAACGACTGTGAAGCTTCATTCCAAGAATTAAAGTGGTGCCTCGTCTCAGCACCGATCCTCATACTCTTGGACGGGCCGGATGATTTTCAGATTTTTTAGCGATGCGTCGGACAAGGGATTGGGATGTGTCCTTATGCAAAGGGACAATGTGATAGCCTACACGTCGAGACAGTTAAAGCCACACGAGAAGAACTATCTGATGCATGACCTAGAGCTGGAACGATCGTGTTCGCATTGAAGTTATGGCGGCATTACCTCTACGGCGTACGTGCAAAATCTTCACCGACCAAAAAAGCCTCAAGTACCTTTATACCCAAAAGGATATGAATTTGCGGAAAAGACGTTGGCCTGGACTCCTTATGTAAACCCCATGTCCCAAAATTTTCCATATATTATATTTAAACTAGACTTTGTGCAATATTTTCTCTTTTTTTTCAAGAAGTAAGAATGTAAATGTTTGTACCGTAATTTTTATTTAGATTGATAAAGAGGAAAACTAAAATAGTAAGCATAAAATTTAAGATAAATAGTATAGATATTTAGTATTAACTAAAAGATTTACTTAAATAGGAATATGACTAAATTTAAATTTAAATTTAAATCATATCAATTGAACATTAGCCGGATTGGAATTATCCAATATGAATTGGAAAATCCAAATTGAGACTCACCAGGTATTCATAACTAAATAGGATAAGCACAACAAACTTAATCTTTTTTATTTAAATTAATCTTTCTTATCTATTAGTAAGGCAACTATCAACTCGTTATAACCGAATTCGAGTGATTCCTGTGGTTACCGATAAAAGGTATAAGATCTCGGCTGGGTGGCAGAAGGTCAATGGATCCAGCCACAAAATGTATTATTCCTTCTATTTATAAATAGTAGAAGTTAAGAACAGTGGATCCAAAGACATGTAATACAGTGTGCACAAAAATTTCGAACGTTATGTCGGATCCCGTATATTATGTCGGGATGTAAAAAAAAAAAAAACTATCAACTCCTTATATATATATGGCCATCTTCATCTATCCGTTCTCTCTCTATCCCTCCTCAACTTCCTACTTTTCTGAAAGTGTTCCTGAGCCTTATGCTTCGACGTCTCACAATCCTGAATATTTGGTAATCCTCCTCTTCATGCCTTTCGGTTAATGGGTTTTATAGCAATAAAGGAAGAAAAGGCAGTATTTTGAACATTGTTAAATAGAAGGAAAATTAATGTAGAGAAGAATAGGTACAGCGGCAATACACGTCATATGACCAACATGGCATTGTTCACATATACAGAATCAAGAGTAGAATAATAATGCGCATTCAATTAACGAGGACAGTAGCTTTTTCTTTGTTGTCTTACTCTCTTAATCATTTAATGCAATCAATCCCCACATTCTCTTTCTAAGTATACACACGCATAAGCAATAGAAGGAACAATAGTGGAAAAAGATCTCACTATTCCCACTATTCACGTTAGCCAAAGTGCATGTGCTCCGGGTCAAACAAATTTGATTGTAAAATTTCATAAAACCCCCTCCATACATCCCATACTACAAACAAGTCAATGTATAATGAAAGTAGTTATAGGCATAGAAAAAAAGCGGTTTAGAATTAAACTATAATTATAATAATAATAATAATAATAATAATAATAATAATAAGAGCCATGCATACGTGCATACGTGCTGGATTCATACTATTAGGAAAGGTACTTTTGCAACTTAACCCCCTAACTTGTAATAATTGCAAAATAAGTTAAAAAAATCACATGAATAGGAACCATGCATATATATAAGTAGAATTGGAAGAAAATGTATAATAATAAGTACAAATTAAATAACACACTTATAATACTTTGGAACCAGATAATAAAGGAAACCTATATAATGTTAAATATTAATTTTGTGTTTGTATATGTGTTCTTGATTAGGCCTTGGATTAAGACTTGAGCACAACTTTGGAACCGCAGGCAAGTAATTTGTACATGTATTTAACAGTTTACTTGTTTTCTTGCCTATCCATATTACTGTTAAGTTGATTGAACTATTATTTGTTTAATTGGTATTTGCGCATGCTAGTTTTTGCTTTTAATTTTATATCATAGATGTATATTCTGATAGGATGTCTTGGAGTTATTGTGAACACATGCTTAGGCCCATGTTTACTAGACTTGTTGCTCTCGTACGTCGTTATAGGCACCATTGTTTACTTGCACTACCCTCGAGTCATTGTCATATTTTTAGAAATCGAGTCACGGGATGGGAAGAACGATTATACGTGTATGAACAACTTTTTCTTATTTCGTTTTCATTTTAACCTAGTATCCACGAGGGATAGGGTTATGTTGCTATCATAGTGCCCACGAAGGTCTATGGTTTGACTCGTCTAGCCGTAGTTTGCTGAGAGCTATGGTGGTTTGACTTTATTTTCTTTTTGACAGTTCACACATATGTAGTTGTTCTCATATGTGTACCATGATTAGCATAGTTTTAAACTTTGTATGATCAAGTCTTGCTTAGTTTCATGATATTGTTTATTTATTGTACATCCGACATATTTCTATGTATCTTTTACGTCCCACTGAGGACCTGGCCTCTTTCCAACTGTAGCCGATCATGACTATTTGCAGGAGCACGGATCGGGACTTGCTACTTTTTTCTCTTTCTAGGAGGTCTTTCCTTCGAGCCTCTCTAGTCATTAGATGATGTACTTATTATATTTTCTTTCATATTCTAGCTTGGTAGAGGATTTGTCTTCACCCAACTATTAGTTATTTTCGACTATTTCATACTTGGTTCATTGCCATATTTGGTTATTTATTTCTATTTAGTTTTGTGGATGAGATTAGTATTGCCTGTGACTTGTTATTATATACCACTTATGAATTATTATTCATAATACAGCGTATGTATGTGTTATAATTTCCATATTTTGGAGTTGTCATATACATACGGCTGGCATGCTTACTTATTCCTAGTCCTACGTATTTTGGGAGTGGGGCGTGACACCTTAGAGAATTTAACCTATTGATCAAATATACACCGGACAAGGATAATGTTGTAGCTGATGCACTGGGTCGAGTGTTTATGTGGAGTCTAGCTATCGACAACATGCTGCAAAAGGATTTAGAGAGTTTGGGTATTACACTCCATATTAGATACAAAGGGGCACAGTTGGCTCAATTATGACTCGAGCTAGACCTGATAGGCAAAGTCAAATCTGCCCAGAAGGATGACCCATTTCTGACAAAAATGCGTGAGCAGATTACGGCATGGAAGGCAACAGACTTCGCGGAAGACGAGAGCGGAATGATGCGGGTGAAGGAAAGACTGTGCGTCCCTAATAATTCGGAACAGAAAGAAAATTTTGACGAAAGCTCATTACGCTGCCTATGGAGCAGACCCTGGAAGCACAAAAATGTATCGATAACTTTGTACTATCTTCTGGTGGCACGACATGAAGAAGGATGCGGCACGCTTTGTGTTGCATTGCATGACCTGTCGGAGGGTGAAAGCAGAACACCAAAAGCAGGGCAGGAAGATGCAGAATCTTGTTATTCCGGAGTTGAACTGTGAACATATTTGCATGGATTTTGTTGTTGGCCTGCTGAAGACTCAATGGAGGAATGATGCCGTCTGGGTGATCGTCGATCGATTTACCAAGTCAGCCCACTTTATCCCTATCAAAGTTGCTTGGAGCGTCGATCGTCTTGCTCAAATTTATTTTAATGAGATAGTCCGTCTGCAAGGAGTTCCAGTATCCCTCATCTCGGATCGAGATTGGCGATTCATGACACCTTTTTGGGATAGCCTTTAGTCAGCTATGAGGACCAAGTTAAAGTTTAGCTCGGCCTATCATCCTCAGACCAACGGCTAGATCGAACGAGTAAATCAAATCCATGAAGACATGCTACGACTCTGTGCGATTGATTCAAAGTCAAGTTGGGATGTTCATCTACCATTGGCAAAATTCGCATGCAACAATAGTTATCAATCCAGCATCCAAATGGCTTCGTACGAGGCGTTGTATTGGCAAAAGTGCAGGCCACCGATATGTTGGGACGAAGTTGGGAAACATCAGGTTCTCGGCCCAAAACTGGTTAAACAAATATTTCAGAAGATTCGCTTGATCCGTGACAGGTTAAAGGTGGCACAGAGTAGGCAAAAGAGCTATGCCGACAGTCACCGCAGACCTCTTGAGTTCTTGGAAAGCGACTACGTGTTTCTTTAAATATCATTTTCAAAAATGATATAAGTTTTCAAGCGATTTCAAAAATCCTGGATTTCGAAAATCTAATGTCCCATACAATAAGTCCATAATACATTATGAGACTAATGCAAGCTGCTCTATTTTTTTGCAGAGAAATAGCTAAGACCGACAACCAAGGGACAACGGAAGAATCTGGATCGATCGATAACCAAGTTGATCGCTTGATAGCTATGATGGAAACCAACAAGAATGATTTGAGGCCCAACAGTAGTAGGCTGATGCTAGGGCCATGGCACAACAAAAACAACTTGATACCCTGTCTCAGATAGTGACGACTTTGGTAGCCAATAGCAATGCATCGAGAACCGCAGCAACACTTGTGGCAGTCGTGCCCGCTCCTCGAGAAGTAGGCCTAGCAGAAGATGATAAGCCTCAACAGGGGGCAGGAAGTCTACCTTTAAGGGTTCGAGTTTCTGAAGTTGAACCCTCCAAAATTCAAAGGCGGGACCGCACCGGATAAAGTGATGGACTAGTTCGCCAAGTTGAAGGGCTTGTTTGAGTTTATTGGGGTACCAATGAACAATAAGGTGGAATGTGCAGCCATGCAGCAGTGGATACGAGCACACTGTCATGCCCCGGTCCAGCAGGGCGCCGATCATCCTCACTTGGTCCCTACGGAACTGATCTTCCTCGCACGGGCGTGATGCCGTGCAAGCCTAAAATGCGCTTGCACAAGGCCAAAGCTTTGAACGAGGACAAGTAAGCTATACAAGACTTGAGCAGCGGCACATATATTGCAGAAAAGTAAAGAACACATGGCATATGAAAATGAGCTCTTTATTGATAATCGAAAGTGTTATAAGCGACGCATGGCCGAGGTTACAGATTGTTCAAGCACTCTTTCTCTCGATTACAATGACACCGTTCCATACATTATGTTCCTCTATACAAAAGCAGCTCAAAGCAATCTCGATACAGCTCAAGGCATCGACTCCAAATTTTTGGTTCCTTAGGATGAGGCACAGCTATCGCTTCATCAGACGAACCAGCACCAGAGAACAAGCAAACTGTTGGTGGGTCAGAACTTTTATAAGTACTGGTGAGTATAAACAACTGAACAGAAGCTACACCCCCTGAAACCCACACTAAGTAAGCATATGGCAAAATACTACATTACTAGTGATCTTGCTAGTTTTACCTAAGTTCATTTCATGCAGCTCAGGATTATAGTCAGATTACATCTTTTTGAAAACATAGCTTGGAAACAGTTTTGCATATTCAAACAACAAGCATACAGTAGGGAAGGTGTTTTATCGAGCAGTGTGTAGCATATATTGTGCATCACATTCTAACTCTTAGGGACAAGGTTCTCTAGTGGACTGTTCATCTCAAAACAAAACAAGCATTAAGTGGACTATCATACTTTCAAGCACACAAGAATAACTAGCTATATGATTTTGGTCCCCAAGAAATTCAGGATCGGTAGCGGTAATCCAGCTAACCAATGACTCACATTCTGATGCTATTAGCAGCTGTGACCATGGTTGCTCTTCACTAACATAATAGCAGCCGGGACCAAGGTTCAGCTCTGCACTAATAGCCATTGTCCGACCGATGCGAATGCGTGAAGCACTATCAGATAAACTCTACAATATAAACAAAATTAATGAGCAAGCTATATATATACACTTGTATTTCCTACCCCTTAGCCGAACGGTTATCCTCGCAGCAAATATACAAGTTAGCAACAATTTGTATAAATATATATGTGTAAGGTTCTCTTATTTCTTGTCCGTCTCTAGATCAAACAGTTAGGTATGCAAGAAGACTAGCCTAGCATGCGCCCTAACTATATGATGGTCCATGGGTAGCCCCATGATTAGCAGCGGTTACCAAAGGTTCAGCTCTTCACTAGCACTCACATGTGTCGACAGCTGTGACTCAAGGTTTAGCTCTTCACCAACACACACGAGTACTAGCAGCTGTGATATCATGGGTTCCGCACAACACTAATAGACAAATACCTTCCCACTAGACCCCAGCGGCCGTACCCTCAGGGTGATCCAAAAATCTCTTTCGGACCGAGAGGTTCCCAGTGCCCCAGGAACCGTTCGAGAGACAAGACCTTATCCGAGACCAATGCAATGACATGAAGCATCTATAATGCAAGCAAAACAAAAGATCAAGCAAAACATATACGATCTAGGAAAACACATCTTATCAAATAAAGCACATCTCTCACATATCTAATAGCACACCCCACTAGACCCCCAGCGGGCGATATCCTTAGGGTGCACTATTAGTCTATGCTTATACGAATCAAAGACTTATAGCAGTTCAATATAGCAAAATAGACAAGCGAAACATATAATGGCAAGCATGATTTCGATTTTATAATTAGCATGCAATATCTATCTCTTTCTTAGCATATTACAAAGGGACATATTTAAGCGATTCCTTTACTTATCTTTTTAGCATAACAAGGATTCTTTCGATATCTGTATCGGTATAAATAAGCATGCAACATTTCTTATACTCTTGACTTAGCATAACAAGGTTCTATCTTATTTCAGACAAGCATACAAATTCTCTAGTTATGCAAATAGGTTCGTTTCGATGATAAGCTATACGAGTTATCTTATTAAGCATGCGGAGTCATGTTCTATCATTCTTCTTATGAAACTATCTTCTTAAGCAAACAAGCATTCAAAAACTCAGATTCATTATTAAGTCGTGCAAGAATCAGAGAATGCAGTTCTGTCCACTCACACTGATCAATCATCTTGTGGTTCGGTCGAAAAATCTTTGAGAAGACTTCCGCTCGAGCAAGCAAAGCGATATCACTTGTACATAGTGCCTACGTGGAGCGGGGCACTACATACTTATCCACCAACAAAAAGTTTCGTTTCGAAACTCAAGGAAAAACTCACAAAAATCTAGAGCAGCGATAGTCCTCATCCCTCACCATCCTCAATCAAAACACAAGCAAATCACAAGCACAAAAGCACAAATCTCAAACAACAAATCAAATCCAGAAAACTTTGGCGCGCATCTTTGAGAATATTTATGGACTTATTATATGGAACATTCATTGCAGCACATTAGGCACAACCCAGAGTCGGAGGCAACGGAATGGACAAATAATCGAGTTGCTCTGATACCATTATGTCATGTTCCGGTCCCGCAGGGCGCCGATCGTCCTCGCTTGGTCCCTACGGAACTGATCGTCCTCGCACGGGCGTGATGTCGTTCAAGCCTAAAATACGCTTGCACAATGTTACTACCCCATTTTCAGAGCCGGGTATTTTTATTTTAATTTGGTTAATTATGTATTTATTATAATT
>JAYESA010000008.1:18172269-18239769 GCA_036927795.1 Iris macrosiphon
TCAATACGTGAAGCTGCTACGGTCTCTTCAAGGCTGTAGGCCTGGCAATTCTTCCGGGAATACGTCTTCGAATTCTGAAATGATTTCTGGGGGTTCTATCTCCATCGCCATGTAAGCTCTAAGAGTCTGGCCTACTCCTTGCTCGATGGTACCTCGTACGTATTCGAACTCAGGTTATCCGGGTGGTCTAAAGATGATACTACCTTTTCGGCAGTCTAGGATAGCATTGTTCTGGATTAACCAGTCCATGCCTAAGACGACGTCGAAATTTGGCATTGGGAGTACCAGAAATCGCGCTCTTAGTTCTCTACTAGAAACAACTATTGAACATGTTTCAATAATGTTGGTAACTGGAACAATACCTCCTCCAGTAAGAATTTTTCAGCACTTGGGTAGCGGGGAAGTGATTAGTTTGTGCATGGCTACGAAACTACTAGATATGAATGACAGGGTAGCACCGGAATCAAATAATACGGTTGCAGGTAATGATGCAACTAAAATGGTACTTGCGATGGTTTCTCCTTCGGGTTCTTCGGCAACTGCAGCTAAAGCAAAGGCTTGTCCGGTCCCTTTGTCCTCCAGACTGCTGTCTGGCCTTGAACTGGCTCTCCTGAGTGGCCAGAGGTGGTCCCTTCTGATATCCTCCAGATGTCGAAGGATGTGTACCTCCAGTTGAGGTCTGCGTCTTCTGGCCCGGGGCTCCATTTTTGCGTTGTGGACAGTCTTTAGCCATATGTTGGCTAGCTCCACATATTAAGCAGAGTCCCTTTTTCTTTCTGCAGTCATTGATATAATGCCCCTTCTTGCCACAAAAGTGACAAGTCGGGAGTTCCTTCTTCTGGTAGGGCCCTGTCATTTGCTGCGTCTGATTTTGTGGGCGACGGATAGGGCCTCCTGCCCCTTGCTGGTTTTTGGCCGGGAAGGTTGGATTTGAGCGTCTCGTTCCTCGGCCAATAGATTCTTGCACCCTTGCTTCTGCAAGAACCTCCTCGTAGGAGATCCTTGACTGTGATGTCATATATCTCTGGAGCTCGCAGGTGAGGCCGTGGTAGAATCTTTTGGCCTTCTCCAGCTCGTTCGGTGTCAAGATGGTACCAAATCGACTTAGTCTGCTGAACTCTGCGTCGTAAGCATCTACAGTCATGTTTCCCTGTTCCAAGTGCAGGAATTGAGAGTATAAGGCATTTTGGACTGTAGTAGGGAAGTACTTGGCATTGAAGTGTTCCAAGAATTGTTCCCAGGTTTGATCTTTGCCGACGCTACGCTCTATCGAATCCCACCAGTGGTGGGCATTGCCTAAGAGTTAAGCTCTTACGGCGGTCATCCACAGATCGGGAGTAAGTTGGGAGCCTTCTAGCAGCATTTATGTATTGGAGATCCAATCCGAGATCTCTTCTGGGGTTTCGCTGCCTTTAAAGGTCTTCGGGTTCATCTGGCGGAAGCCTTTGATCGTGCCCACTGGTTGGACAGGTGCTGGTGCTGGGGCTGGTACTGGTGCTGGGGCAGTGGTTCTCTCCAAAGCTGTCATCAAGGTCTGTCTCAAGGCTTCAGTCTGTTGCCATTGAGACTGTCTCAGGGCTTCAGTCTGTTGCCATTGAGTTTGCAACATGGCTTGGAGGAACTGGAACATTTGCGGTTGGCCCTCAAGCTGTGGCATCAGGGCAGAAAGAGCTGGTGGTGGAGGCAGAGGTGTTTCTGCCTGAGGTGTTGGAGCCTGGGAGGTTTGCCCTCCATGCTGGGTTGGTGTTCCTGTCTGGGCAGGATTCTGGGGAAGGTATGGAGTTGTGGGGTAGACTAGCATCCTTCTCGGGGATGGGTCTCTCGGGGTGGTCGGAGTTCCTTGGACATCGGGCGAGGGGTCTGTTGCTAGGTCAGCCCCATCAATCGTATGTCCACCGGGTATGTCCATTTTTCTGAAGAAAATAGAATAAGAAAAGTATAAGAAATTTATAATTGATATTCAAGCAGGATACAAAAATTTGATGAAGTCAGTGTGGATGAGACCAAGTAGTTATATCCTATAGCAGGCTTGCTGGGCATGTCATCATACCACTAGCAATAAACTAGACCAGCATGGGCCACCACTAAAACCATGTCACGCCCCAGTCCCAAAATGTGAGGAACTAGGTCACGTGGCATTGGCCAGCTGACACGTCACTAAGGGTTTAACCCATTCTTATGGACCCAAAGGAACGTGCTACGTTGTCCTAAAATACTACAAGTCTAATAAAGGCAAGTCTATCTCATCCACAGGAAATGTCGGAAAATAGTGCTGAATATATATAATGCTGAGTCTGAAAATATAATATTACACAACTTGTGGGAACAAACCCACTGTCAAAATATAATAATAGTACAAAAAAACAGGATAGACTGAGTATCGTCTATCTAGCAAAACATCTCCATCGCCTAAGAGAGCATCTCCTAGAATCAGGTAGATTCTGATGGTGTCTCCTCTAGTTCTTCCTCGGTGGCATGCCTAGTCTCCTGTCCTTGACCATACACCGTGGGGTAGTAGGCCTCGTCTAAATCTGGAAGGAAACCAGGTCCTCAGTGGGACATAACAAGATACAGAAAAATAACATGCCAGGTATGAAATACTGAATAAATAAATAAATACAGGGTGCTAACCATCTAAGTGAAATGCAAGTAAAGACCTTGTAGTACGCATGGGAATGTGTAGGTTTGACATATGCTGACTTTATTCACCAATCGTGTTGACTGGCTAGTATATGTGTCATATGCCCCCGGACACACGGGTAGCTCTGCAATCGACCATCTCCGAGGAGAATGATACGAAGGATAAAGACTCTTGGAGGGGGTGTCCCACACGTCTACTAGTTATCTTTCCTGCCCAATGTAACTAAATGCCAATTCATACTTTTCCTGAGTTTTCCTGACATTATACTAATCCGTGATGCGTGTCACACGTACTGGTAGCTAATCAAATACGCAGCTCGCATCCCAATATGCATTGCAACCATGTTGCGTGTTCCCGTGATAGAGTTTTGGAGGATATTAGGATATCCTCTCAGATGTTTGGTAGGTCTAAAAAGACTAAGTTAGTTATGCTACAAGTCAACGTATCTGTTGACTGTACCTGAGGCAATCTCAGGTACTCACAGTTATATGGAATTCAGGAAAAATATAGCATATAACAGTATTTGAATTTAGACAGTAACTTGGCAAGGTATACTTGCCTACTTCCTGATTGTATAGGAAACCTGATCCCACTGTCAAGACTGAAGGTCCTTGTGACAGGGGGTCACTGACTGTGCTGGAGATGTTTTATGTTTAAGACATTACAGGTCTTGTAAATATCAATTAAATAAAAGAGTACAATATATAATAGTATATATATATTTAGATAAATATATATATTTAATATATATAGTCATATATAGGGTTCATATATATATATAGTATACTTATGCTTATAGATATAGTATACATAGTATGTATTTATATATAACATATATAAGATAGGTATATATATATGTATATATATAGGGTTACATAAAGGAAAGAAAAGTGCAGGAAAAAGATACGTTTATATTAATAATATATATATACAAATAATATATATATACATATATAAGTAATATATACATATATAGATATATATAGATATATATACATATTCATATTTTATATAGATAAAAGAAAAGGAAAAGTGTAAGAAATTAAATATATGCATATACATGTAGTATATTTATACATATAATAAAATAAAAGTTTGACATATATATACACATAATTATATAGGTATATAAATAATAAAGGCTAAGCATAAATATATATATATATATATATATAGATATATATATATATATATACTTATAAGAAAGAAAAGAAAATATATATGTGTTAATACAATATATATATATTTTTAATATATATATATTCATAATGTATATAGTGATCATAATAATAATAATTTTTATATATATATAAAAATTTATATACATATGTATATATAAAGAATACATATATATAAGTATATATATATACATATATATATACTTACATACATATTACATAAATAATAAAAACAATAAAAAAAACAGAATTTAAAAGGTGCATGAATACATAATATATATATATTGTGTAATATACAGTATTTAAGTATATATTTATATATATATATATAGTTTATATAATTAAAAATATATATACATAGATATCCATATATATATATATATATATATAAAGAAGAAAAAGAAATTATATATATATATATATTACATATATATATAATAATTAAATAACAGGAAATAAAATACATAAATAAATAATATGTGTATATATATACACAGTATTTATGTATATAGTATACTGTATTTATATTATATATATAGTATTATATGTATAATTAAATATAATACATATATATATATATACATATATATATATATATATATATATATATATATATATATATATATATATATATATATATATATATATATATATATATATAAAAAATAAAATAAAATAAAAAATGCAGAAATGTAAATATACATATTTACAATATATATATATATATATATATATATATATATATATATATATATATATATATATATATATATATATATATATATATATATATATATATATATATATATATATATACACTGTATATATATATATATATATATACACTGTATATATATATATATATATATACTGTATTTAACAGTAATAATAGCAATAATAATATATATAATATATACATAGATATATATATATATATTATAGATATATCTATATATATACATAATAAATAAATAATAAAAAGAAATGTAAATACATATAAATATGCTGTATATACAGTATTCATAATAATATTATTTATATAATATTAAATACATATATTAATATATATTAATAGATATATATAATAATATATATAAATATTTACATATATATACATATATACATATATACATACATATATACATGCATATATAATATATAGGTATTTATGTATATAATAGGGTATTTATACCTGACAGGGTGTCAGGGGGGCCCACGGCGAGTCGCCGGCGGCAGGACGGCGGCGGAGTCGACGGCGGCTGGCCGGAGGGTCGCCTGCAACAGCAGCAGCAGTTAACAGCAGCAGCAGTGGTGGTGGCTTGCGGGGGCTGCTGCGGCCGTGGCGGTGGCGGAGGGGGTGGTGCAGGCAGGGGGTTCGTCGGAGGGGAGGGTGGCGAGCAGACTGGTGGTGGTGGTGGAGGTCAGGGGTGGTGGTGGTGGTGGCTGAAGGCTGTCGGGATGGGGGTGGTGGTGCAGTCGGGGAGAGGGGTCGGGGTGCTGTGGAGGTGAGGGCGGCGGTTGGAGGCGTCGTGGGGCGGTGGTGGTGGGTTGGTTCGACGGGGGATGGCGAGGCGAAGTGGGTGGTGGTGGTGGCGGTGGTTCAAGGTGGCGGAGGGTGGCGCTGGGGATGGTCGGGTGGTGAAGTCGGTTGTGGGGGTGGTGGTCGGGATGATGCTGCAGCGGTTCAGGGCGGCGGAGGCGGTGGCCGGAGGGGGGTGGAGGTGGTCGGAGGGAAGGGGAAGGAAGAGGCGACGGGTTCGGCGGTGGCTCGGTGGGCGGAGGTTGGCCGTGATGGTGGTGGTGTGTGGTCGGAATGGGGGGGAAGGGCTATATTTATAGGGTTTTAACTCAATGGCAGAGTTGTAAATAGTTAGAACTCTAGGATTATTTAGGGTATTTTGGTTTTTTAGATATTTATCTGATATTTTCAGATATTTAAGTGGGTCCCACATGACACGTGGACGGTCCATATTTACCAGCCAATAGGGGGGGTGACACCTCACAGGGAATTTTGCAGAAAAACCCCTAAAATTTCCTAATTTGCAAATAGGTCCTAAAATAGGTATTTTGCGTAATTACGCAATTTGTCTGATAAATTACCCTGTTTCCAGAAAATACTAAAATGCTCAGAATTGAGAGGGAAAAGCTGTGAGAGGGTCCTGGGGGGGTGGGGGTGAGTCTGGGCAGGGGTAGGGCCTGGTTTCTTGGTGATACGGGTCATCGTATTTATTATTTAATAAATACTGCGCACGGTGTTCTCTAATTATTTAGAGGCAGGTAGGGCCATAATTTTACTACGGTGTCAATACACTAATTGTAGTATATTCAAAGTAGAATATTATCGTATTTTTGTTTGGGCAAAACTGGTGCAGGTTGGTCCTCAATCTCTAGGGGTACAGAGATGGTTAAAGAGCAAGAAATAAAATAGGAATTAACTACAAACTTTTGTAACGATATTTGTGCGTCTCAAACGAGGCTCAAAATAAAGCATCTGGGAGTTGCACAAAAATTAAAAAAATAGTCTAACATGTCTAGGGCAGGTATGTGAATTTTGTTTGGGAATTACAGTTAGTGTAATGCTCTAATTATTTGTGTAAGGTATAGGTGCACAATCAATAGGTTATGTAAACAAAATAATTTTTAAAAAGTTACAGAAATTCTAATTAGCTAAAATTAATCCTAAATTACTGAAATCTGGTCGAGGGAGTTTACAATAGGGTTAGGGTTAGGGTTAGGGCTAGGGTCTGTGTCATATCCCGTGTCATGTCAATGTATGTGTCTGTGTTTATGTCGCCTTCTTACAAGCCCTAACCCTAGTTTTGTGCCAATATTTTATGTCTATGTCGTATCTGTGTTTGTGTGTCCGTGTCGTGTTATGTGTGTGTATATTATGTATCTTTTCAGTGTGTGTGTGTCGTGTCAGTATGTATGTGCCCTAACCCTAGTTTCGTGTCAATGTTATGCATCGTGTCAGTGTGTTTGTGTCATGTCAGCAAGAGAGAGATAGGGTTAGGGTTAGGGTTACCTCACCCTCTGATCGAGGGGGGGTCGTCGGAGTTGAGGGGGGTCGTCGGAGCCGAGGGGCACCAGGGCAGGGGCCGAGGGGGTTGTCGAGGCCGAGGGGCGCCGAGCAGGGGGCCGTTGGGGGTTGTCGGAGTCGAGAGGGGTCGGGGTCGCCAGAGCAGGGGGGCGAGAGGGTCACCGGAGTCAAGAGGGGTCGGGATCGCCGAGGGGTGCAGGAGGGAGAGGGGGAGATCGAAAGAATGAGAGTAAATAAACACTACAAGAATAAGCGGGATTAGCGATGTATTTTAGCGACTCCAAGTAAAAATGTCGCTAAATTAGCGACTCGGTAAAAATCGTCGCTAGTCGTCGCTAAATGGCGACATTTAGCGACGTTTAGCGACTTTTATTAAGATTTTAAACGAATAGTCGCTATAAGTTCAATTAAGGTCGCTAAACGTCGCTAATATATCTGATTTAGCGACGTTTAGCGTCGTAATTAGCGACGTATATATGAAAAACATTTAGCAACGTATTTAGCGACGTAGTATCTATCGTTGGCGTCGCTAATTTTTATTTTAGCGACATTTTTATTGGACGTCGCTAAACGTCGCTAAATTTTGTTTAATTATGGCTCAGGTTTCTTTTCTCGATCTATCAAAAATTTCGAAAACGTTTCGATTTCCCCCGCCCCCCCCCCCCTCTCCGGCGACCGGGTCTCCACGGCTGCGGCTACTCCGGCATCCCCCTCCTCCTCCTCGAGCTCTAGGTAATCTCTCTCTCTCTCTCTCTCTCTCTCTCTCTCTCTCTCTCTCTCTCATGTGACACTGACACAGACAGACACGACACACGCACACAGACACACACGACACACGCACACACACGCAGACACACACACACGACACACATACACGACACACACACAGACGCAGACACACACACGACACACACATGACACACAGACGCATACACATACACAGACGCAGATTAGGGTTAGGTTTAGGAGAATGTTGCTTGCTTTGAGATCAAAACTTACTATGTACCAACAACTTACTATGTACCACAGACGCAGATTAGGGTTAGGGTTGACTAAAAAAAACTACATATCTTATGATTATGAGTCAAAACTTACTATGTACCAACAACTTTTCTCGTTTTAAAATCTGTTTCATCTCCACCGAATATTCTAGCCATACCAAAATCTGAAATTTTGGGGTCCATGTCCTTGTCAAGGAGAATGTTGCTTGCTTTGAGATCTCTATGTATAACTCTTAATCGTGAATCTTGATGGAGATAGAGAAGTCCACGAGCAATTCCTAGGATAATCTGGTACCGTGTCTGCCAATCCACTAATGCTCCTTTCTCTTTATCTAGAAGCAATTGTAATGTGTCATAAGTTTTCAAGTTCTGCCAAAATAGGTAAAACTTTCTATCATATAAAAATTTTAATTAACATAACAAAATCATAAGTATTTAAGTAAAGACAATTTTAACATTTCATCCCCTTGTACTCATATATCAACATCATTTCATCCCCTTGTATGCAGCAACCGAGAAGTCGGACAAGGTTTCTGTGCTGGAGTTTGGCAATGAGCACCACCTCATTCTTGAATTCTTCAAGGCCTTGATATGATGTTCTAGCCAGTCTCTTTACAGTTATATCCTGATTAGTGTCTAGGAATTAAATCTGTGTGATAAATTTTTTTGGCGCAGACCAAAATAAACCAAAATGAGTTTTGAAATTTGGCTTGTAGTTCACTAGAGTACACAATATGGAGACAAAATATACTTGTTGGACTTAGCAAGCTACTCCCATCTTCAGATATAAATTTGGTATCAAAGTCTACCTGTCTTTAGGTTATATAAGACTGGAATTTGAAAATAGCTCAACCATACATGTGTGTAGGTGTATAAGACCTAGGCATCAATTGTTAGTTGTAGTGTGAGTTTGGGTTTTTGCATTTGGGGGATGTGAGAGTGTCGGGTTCCTCAGTCAGTGCACACTATAAAAACTGGTTTTGTGTGTGTGCACAGTGTGCCTCAACCACTGTGTCTCAGTGTATCAGTCGAGCCACTGGTTTTGTGTGTGTGTCTTAGATACTACTATTTACTTTAATCTTTATCATCCAAATCTCATAATTCAATTTTAATTTCAATTGCAAAGAATTATCATTATTATAAGATATTATGGTATCATTATTATACTGCTAATTCTTTGTTTTCATCTATCTTACCAGATGGCACCCAAGAGAGCGACACCTCCTACTGTTAAGGAGGAAGTGATGCCTCCTACTGTTAAGGAGGAAGTGATGCCTCCTACTGTTAAGGAGGAAGAGATACCACCTGCGGGGAGTTCCAGTCACCCAGCACCTATCGCGCTGTATCTCAGACGGGGAGTTCCAGTCACCCAGCACCCATAGCGGAGCTTGATAACATAAACGCTGTTTATGCGCAGTATTTGAGGGACTGGTATCAGCCCCGTTTTGGAAATCCTCAAGATTGATACTATAATGTTTCATATACTTATATATTATGCATTTTGTGTTACTGTGATACTCTGATACTTATATATTATGTATTTTGTGATGCTGTTTATGCCCATTTTGTGTGACTGTGATACTTTTATAACTGTGATACTTTTATTGTCTGTCTATAATGTTTGTGTTCCATCGAAGGGGTCGGCGAACCCATAGAATTCAACGGAGGGTTGCTCCGGGTTTATTTTTAATTACAAATTTATAAATTAGAGGAATAATAGTTTGGAACAATTCAGTTTTTTTTTTAATTTTTTTGTAAATTTAGCGACGTATTTAGCGACGTTTAGCGACGTCTAGCGACGTTTTTATAAGTCGCTAATTAGCGACGTGTAAATAGCCGTCGCTAAACGTCGCTAAATATGTCGCTGTACGTCGCAAATTCCTGACATGGCAGTACTGCCAGGTCGTTAAAGACGTCGCTGTTACGTCGCTATAAAAGTCGCTAATGAGCGACGTTTAGCGACTTTAATAAACGTCGCTATTTAGTGACGCCGCGTCGCTAAACGTCGCTACATTTAGCGACTCAATAAAGTCGCTAAAAAACGTCGGCATAGCGACGTTTTTCCGTTCAGCGACTTGGTTTTTTCCGACTGCGTTAAAACGTCGCTAATTACGTCGCTAAACGAGTTTAGCGACGTTTTATTGTCATTTGGCGACGTTTTTTGGCGTCGCTAATTTGACTTTTTTTGGTAGTGAAAAAACTCAAAACCTATATTAACATTTTAGCGACGTCTAAATTGAACGTCGCTATTTAAAAAATTTAGTGACGTTAGTGATGTCGGTAGAAACCTCGCTAATTAAAAAATAAGCAGCATCGGTAAACACGTCGCTAAACGTCGCTAAATCGAAAAAAATCAGCGACGTTTAGCAACGTTAAAGAAGCTTATAGCGACTATTCTTTAAAAAAAATCAAGTACAGTCGCTATGCGTCGCTAACCGCGACGTATAATGACGTTAATTTTTGAAGTCGCTAAAGTCTTTAACATTAGCGACGTTTTATTACGACGTCGCTAAAAACGTCGCTATTTTATCATATTTTTGTAGTGCATTGTGAGTGCAACGGTGTTGATAGGATGAGCTAAGAAGGAGTTAGAAGACACAAAAATATGGTATAAGTATAATAAAAGTTGTTTGGTAGATTTTGGAAGCTTCTACAGTTAGTTAGAAATTTTGTAGCTCAAAATAATTAAATAATAATTAATTAAGGGACTCTTAAGATTTTTTAAAATATATTGGATATTCATTTTAACTCCAAACTTTTATGAGAGTGTAGAATAGTGAAATAGATATTTCTCTATTTTTCTAGATTTTTAGAAATTAAATTGACATAGAAAACTATTTTTAAACCTGGAAGTAATTAATAATATAGAAGAAAAGCAGAAAGAAAAGGGAAAAAAATAATTAGAGAGAGCCCCCCTTCTCCATTCGCCTGAACACGGACGGGCTCACCCATTCCCCTAACCGAGACCGCCAACTGTGACCTAAAATGGGGACCACTCCACTCAGCAGCAACCAACCAAGAGAGGGTGGCCCACATGTCGGCCTCATACCCTCTCTCTCCCCCCTTACATCCTGACCCTTGGTCTAGAGATCTAGAATCCTGGCCATCCACATATTTTATTATAACTAGTATTAGAAATTAGGTTTTTCCATATAAAGAGTTGAGAGCAGTTTTCAACCGAGTTTGAGAGGAGAAATTCGAGTTTAGGAGCAGTATTTAGGACCAAAAGGAGAAATTTGCAGGTATAAATAAACTACCTTTCCCAATTATATGCCCAATCATGAAATAAGTTTCATTTGACCCAAAAAGTAATTTGTGTAAAAAAATATGATTCAGTTGTATTAGACATTAGAAGATTGGCAATAACTCTTAGGTGGTGGCGGACTGACCCGCGCGCGGTCCAAACAACAGCTCCTATTGAATGAATAAAATCATAGAAAAATAGAATGTCCTAAAAATTGTAAGATTTTTTATTAAGAAATTTTTGGTAAGATGTAGGACTATTCTGGAGTTAAGTATTAATTATTTAGATTTATTAAAAAAATGTTTGATAGTTTTATGTAAGATGTAGGAAAATAGAATGTCCTAAAAATAGTTTTATGTTATGCATATTTACTTATATCACTGCAAGACTCACCATATGGAATCTTTACTTGTATATGTATATTAGAAAACTTGCAATTATATAGAAAAAAATTCACAGAAAAATAAAATATAACTAAATTAATTTAAGAGAACAAAGTTTGAGGAAATTGTTATCAGAGAACAAAGACGTAATTAACAAATGCGTCTAGTCTTTGTATATATATAAAAAAAATTATAGAAATAAAAACACACTTAACAGATGAGTTTTAAAAAAAATTATATTTTGGCTAAGGACGCACCTACTACATGTGTTCTCGTTTTTTTTTTTTTTTTTTTAAGAAAACACGAAAACGTAAAAAAAAAAATGGTAAACGGACTTACTATAGGCGGCCACCGCTAATATTTTTTTAACTTTTAAAAAAGAAACACATGTAGTACATGTGTTTTCTTTTTCTGTTATTTTTTAGAAAACTTGAGGTGGCAAAATAGTTCGGTTTATTTGATTTGGTTTTTTTTAGTATAGTTTAATTTATTAGTTAATTTATTATTATCAATATTAATTTGTTATTATCTATACTAATATGGATGATAACAAAATATATTAGTTAATATTTATTATCAATATTAAATTTTTTGTTTATAAGGTATTATATATTTGTTATTTTTTTTAAATTTGATACCATAACTATAACATACAATAACTGTATCACATACTTTTTAATTACGGTATAAAATATAATTAAGGTATCAAATTTAAAAAAAAATAACTAATAGATTTTCTAAAGACAAATTTAGAATTAACTAAAATATTTTTTTGAAATATTAGATACCACATCTATTGTCATTCCAAATATAATTTTCTAAAGATAGATTTAAAATTTATTATGGATAATAATATATTTCAAATTTAGATATTAAAACTAACTATAGAATATTATCTAACTACACACATATTAAAAATTATATTTATGAGAAATCATAATTAAAATAGATTTCACAATTTAGATGATAACAAAATAATTATTTTAGTTAATTTTAAATAAATATATGTTTGTTTTCATCTAAATTGCGATACCACAATCCAAATAAATAATTATTTTGTTATCATCTAAATTATTTATTTACATTTTGATATCACAACTTAGATGATAACAAAACTAAAATAATTATTTGTTATCATCCAAATAAATAATTATTTTGTTATCATCTAAATTATTTATTTAGATTTTTTATATCACAATTTAAAATATATTTTTGCTATCATCTAAATTGTGATATTACAATCCAAATAAATAATTATTTTGTTATCATCAAAATAAATAATTATTTGTTATCATCTAAATTATGATATCTATTTTAATTATAATTTCTGTCACGTCCCAGTCCCAAAATACCGAGAGACTAGCCACGTGGCAATGGCCAGCAGCACACTCTAATGGGCAAACCCAATTTAATAGGCCCGTTAGAGTGTACTTAAGCTGTAAAACAATTATAATGGTCTACGATACATGTCACAGTCTAATTCTAACTTCATCCACAGAAAGTAATCACAGATCAAATGTCAGAATAATCGAAATAGAATATAATCCAACAACAAGTCTCAATAAAATATATCGGGAACACAACCCGATAATGAGTTTGGTACAATAATCCAAGTGACAGGAAATAGAGAAACTAGAAACAAAATAACTGAGTATATAGAGCAAATACTCAGGAGAAAGCCTCTGGCACCACCTCGTCCTCTGGTGCTTGTACTGCTCCAGCGTCAGCTCCTGCCCTGTATACCTCGGGATAAATCTCCTCTGCTATACCTGGGGACATAATCCGGATCCAGGTCCTCAGGGGACATAGCAAGGTACAAGAATAACTCAAGCCAAATAAATGCAGTATATGAAAATAAATATCCACGGGGTAAACTATGTAACCAACTATGTGATATGCAAATGAGAGCATCACTAGTACTCAGGCTGAGACCACTACAAGCTCTGTGTCGGGGAGCCGGTAGCAGTAATAACACGTAATGGGCCAAGCTCGGGTATAGAGACTTAAGCACCGCAAAAATAAGGTTTTATATATATGATTAGCCTGTAGCATGTGTGTCTCTCCCCACCCAACGTAATCACACGTCTCATGTCCATAACACGCAAGATCATGACCTCTAGCTAGTATAGCGAGTCATAATAATGTCTATGTATATGCAAGATCTATGTCACGAATCATGTAAGCCTATAAAGAATCACCATGAATAACTCAGGAAAGATTATGTCTCATGAATAGTGTCAAGTGTCCTATGGTATGACGTACTTGATAAAGCAAGCACGCAAATATAGGATCGTAATATCAACTCTCTAGGTGACGTTACACAACTTCGCGTACGGCGTCGACACCCGAATATTATTCGGACTTTAAGCAACGTCTCCCGGTCCTAGGTTGAATATGTACATCTCAAGAGTATATATATATAGAAAGAACTCAAGCAAATAATGTAACATGAACTACTGCAAGTTGGCAAGGTACACTTGCCAAGGGTTTGAATTCCTTCAATTGCTCCGGTGTATGTGGAATCTCCAGGAACGCCTCCGGATGCTGAAACAAATATTACCATCACTCTCAGAAGATATGAAATAGTTAAGATTGACTACCCATAAGTCCAATTTGGATACAGGGACAAAATTGACAGTTTCTGGTCAAAGCGGGTCCACGGGTGGCCACTTCGCACCGAAAAATGTGCCAGAGATATAGTTCTCCAAATTCGTCAAACGTAGTGTCTACAAGTCCAAAACAACGATACGAACCCAAAGGAATATCCAAAACTTGATTCCGATGAGCCAATCACAAAATTGCCTGTCAAATGGAGCCGTGGGGCCCATGATACGGGATTTCATCAACGTTCTCAGAATCGAACCAAACTTGGGTCACAGGACCAGCGTAACGCTACGAATCCAATGGCACAAGTTTCGTTGCGAAACGACAAGCACACACGAAGTTACAACGAGTTTCAGAACAGGTCCGATACGGGATATTTTTGACGGATACGCGTTGATTCCAGTGTGCACGCACATCCAAATCAACTTTCGCAAAATTTTACATATTCGCATTGACGATGTGCACCTTTCGGTGAACTTCGCACACGACCAAGTTACCTCGTTTAGCGGAACACACCCAGTTTTGGAAGAAATTTGGGTTTTACAAACCAAGTTTTTGGTCGATTTCACCCGCGAATAAAACACAGCATACAGTAAATTAAATAAACTAATTATAGGGTTTAAAACTCGATTATATTGTTTAATTTACTGTTCAAACAGAATTCAAAATTATTAAGCCGGTTGGGAGAAAAATAGTCGTGAACATGGGGCTCCGGGACAGTTTCTGCACTACATAATTACGTAGTTTTTCCTGTTTTGTGTCGCATTTTGGGACCGACACAGGACACGATACCCCAAACCATTTATACAGGGTTCGAGAGGGTCACGTGGTCTTCGCATAGGATTCGACAGAATAAAATTTGGATCAACACACAGGAAGATACGTGAGCTAGAAGACGGATACCTTGTTGCTGTTTGCTGTCATGATAGGAGGCGGCGCGGCGGGGTACGGCAACAGCGGCGGCGGTTGCTGAAGCTGCTGAGGCAGCTGGGGGGTTGTGGGTCATCGGGGTCGTCGCCAGCGGAGTCGGGGTTGCCGTGGGGAGCTTGGGGTCGGTCGGTGCGTCGGGGGGGGGTCGTTGGTCGGCGGGGGTTGGAGGGGGTGACGGTGGAGGTGGTGTTGTTGGGCTTTTTTTAGAGGGAAGGGACGGCGGTTGCGGGGAGAGTGTTGCCGGGGGTCTCGGGGGGGGGTCACTACAAGAATAAGCGGGATTAGCGACGTATTTTAGCGACTCCAAGTAAAAACGTCGCTAAATTTGCGACTCGGTAAAAATCGTCGCTAGTCGTCGCTAAATGGCGACATTTAGCGACGTTTAGCGACTTTTATTAAGATTTTAAACGAATAGTCGCTATAAGTTCAATTAAGGTCGCTAAACGTCGCTAATATATCTGATTTAGCGACGTTTAGCGTCGTAATTAGTGACGTATCTATCAAAAACATTTAGCAACGTATTTAGCGACGTCGTTGGCGTCGCTAATTTTTATTTTAGCGACGTTTTTATTTGACGTCGCTAAACGTCGCTAAATTTTGTTTAATTAGGGCTCAGGTTTCTTTTCTCGATCTGTCGAAAATTTCGAAAACGTTTCGATTTCCCCCGCCCCCCCTCTCCGGCGACCGACGCATCCACGGCTGCGGCTACTCCGGCATCCCCCTCCTCCTTCTCGAGCTCTAGGTAATCTCTCTCTCTCTCTCTCTCTCTCTCTCATGTGACACTGACACAAGACACACTTGACAGACACGACACACGCACACAGATACACACGACACACACACACGACACACACACAGACGCAGACACACACACGACACACAGACGCAGACACACACACACAGACGCAGTTTAGGGTTAGGGTTAGGTTTAGGGTTACGGTTAGGGTTAGGGTTAGGTTTAGGGTTAGGGTTAGGTTTAGGGTTAGGATTTGAATTTATCTACCATATTATAGCATGCATAATAGTATTATTGTAGTATGTTTTCTTTTTACGAACTCTGAGATTTAAATATTAAGTATATTTAAGGGACAAGTAATAAACTAATTATTGAAAATCTTATGTATATGTGAATGCTAGTTTCTGTTTTGCAGACTTTTATTTTATTTTATTATACTCAAGTTGATTATTATGGTAGAATAATTAGATATGAAATAAATTTTAATTAAAAATTACATGATTTATCCTATCTTAGATCATGTTTAGGTTTTGGCACTCTCTCTCTCTTTCTCTCTCTATTATGCATTCTATATATATAAAAAAAACTTGCAGATTGTTTTCTTGACTAAAAAAAACTTGCAGGGATCTAAAAAAAAACTCTTACTTCGATAATAAAGTTGTAGATTGTTTTCTTGACTCTCTAAATATAAGATGTTGAGCTACTCTGTGTTTACTCTGTGTTTACCTATTATCCATTGCTATTATTTATTTTACTAATCACATGGAATATTCTTACTTCGATAATAAAGTTGTAGATTGTTTTCTTGACTCTCTAAATATTGATACATTCTTTCATAATTGAATCCCTTAAGTGTATTATTATAGGTTGTGAACAAAATAGTTATACCTGATTGTGTACTAAATCAGATCTATGGATTATTTGATAATAACCATAACTAATTGTTCTAAATCTTTAGATGAAAATTAATATGGTTACATAGAAGTGAGTTTGTAACATGGTTTTAACTCTTGTAAAATCTAGTCAGAATCCGTCACTTTCTTTAATGCAAGTCTTAAGACATATAAGATGTTGAGCTTTGTAATCTTTGATGCATCTAGTATCTTATACCAACTTACACCCGAAACTGGTATTCAAAATACTGGTCTGTAGGTATATAAGACTGGAATTTGAAAATAGCTCAACCATACCTGTGTGTAGGTGTATAAGACCTAGGCATCAATTGTTAGTTGTAGTGTGAGTTTGGGTATTTGCATTTGGGGGATGTGAGAGTGTCGGGTTCCTCAGTCAGTGCACACTGTGAAAACTGGTTTTGTGTGTGTGCACAGTGTGCCTCAACCACTGTGTCTCAGTGTATCAGTCGAGCCACTGGTTTTGTGTGTGTGTCTTAGATACTACTATTTACTTTAATCTTTATCATCCAAATCTCATAATTCAATTTCATTTTCAATTGCAAAGAATTATCATTATTATAAGATATTATGGTATCATTATTATACTGCTAATTCTTTGTTTTTATCTATCTTACCAGATGGCACCCAAGAGAGCGACACCTCCTACTGTTAAGGAGGAAGTGATGCCTCCTACTGTTAAGGAGGAAGTGATACCTCCTACTGTTAAGGAGGAAGAGATACCACCTGCGGGGAGTTCCAGTCACCCAGCACCTATCGCGGCTGTATCTCAGACGGGGAGTTCCAGTCACCCAGCACCCATAGCGGAGCTTGATAACATAAACGCTGTTTATGCGCAGTATTTGAGGGACTGGTATCAGCCCCGTTTTGGAAATCCTCGAGATTGATACTATAATGTTTCATATACTTATATATTATGCATTTTGTGTTACTGTGATACTCTGATACTTATATATTATGTATTTTGTGATGCTGTTTATGCCCATTTTGTGTGACTGTGATACTGTGATACTTTTATAACTGTGATACTTTTATTGTCTGTCTATAATGTTTGTGTTCCATCGAAGGGGTCGGCGAACCCATAGAATTCAACGGAGGGTTGCTCCGGGTCTATTTTTAATTACAAATTTATAAATTAGAGGAATAATAGTTTGGAACAATTCAGTTTTTTTTTTTTAATTTTTTTGTAAATTTAGCGACGTAGTTAGCGACGTTTAGCGACGTCTAGCGACGTTTTTATAAGTCGCTAAACAAGTCGCTAATTAGCGACGTGTCAGTAACCGTCGCTAACGACGTCGCTAAACGTCGCTAAAAATATGTCGCTGTACGTCGCAAATTGCTGACATGGCAGTACTGCCAGGTCATTAAAGACGTCGCTGTTACGTCGCTATAAAAGTCGCTAATGAGCGACGTTTAGCGACTTTAATAAACGTCGCTATTTCGTGACGCCGCGTCGCTAAACGTCGCTACATTTAGCGACTCAATAAAGTCGCTAAAAAACGTCGGCATAGCGACGTTTAGCGACGTTTTTCCGTTCAGCGACTTGGTTTCTTCCGACTGCGTTAAAACGTCGCTAATTACGTCGCTAAACGAGTTTAGCGACGTTTTATTGTCATTTGGCGACATTTTTTGGCGTCACTAATTTGACTTTTTTTGGTAGTGGGTCGTGGGGTGGTCGGCCGCAGAGCGGGGCGGATCATGGGCCGGTTGAGTCGGGGCGGGGGTCGTGGGCGGTCAGGGGGGAAAAGGATTTGGTTATCGGGTCGGGTAGGGTCGGGTCGGATCGGGTTGGGTAGGACCCGACCCACTAGGTTTGGGTTGGGCTCATTTGGGTTCGGTTCGGTTCGGTTCGGTTCGGGTTGGTTTAATCCTGTTTATTCTGGTTCAATCAAAAATGATGTTTTTAGCTATTTAAAAATATTTTTTGAGCCCAATAAATTCCAAAAAATTATACAACATCCAATAATTAATTATACACCCAAAAATATAATTTTGGCAATATTTTAATACTTAATTTAATACATAAAAATATTAATCCCTGAAGGACATTAATAATAATTAATTAAAAATTACAGAAAAATCCTAAAGATTATTTTTTAAAATTTTAAAAAAAACGGGTGTTACAATTTCTCATAAATATATTTTTTAAATTATGAATACATGTTTAGTTAGATAATATCATATAGTTAGTTTAAATATTTAAATTTGAAATATATTATTATCCATAATAAAATTTAAATCTTTCTTTAGAAAATTATATTTTAAATGACAAAAGATGTGGTATCTAACATATATTTTAGTTAATTTTAAATTTGTCTTTAGAAAATCAATTAGTTAAATTTAAAAAAAAAAATTTGATATCATTATAATATTTTACACCGTAATTAAAAAATATTTAATATAGTAATTGTCTGTTATAGTTATGGTATCAAATTAAAAAAAACAAATAGATAATATCTTATTTACAAAAAAATTAATATTGATAATAAATATTAACTAATATATTTTGTTATCATCCGTATCAGTATAGATAATAACAAACTAATATAGATAACAACGAATTAACTAATAGATTAAACCATACTAAAAAACCAAATCAATCCAAACCAAAACTAAATCAAACCAACAAAAAAACCATCCCAACAATTTTGCCACCTCAAGTTTTCTTAAAAAAAAAAAAAAAGACACCGCATGTACTACATGCGTTTCCTTTTAAAAAAAAATTAAAAAAAATTTGGTGGTGGACGCATGTAGTAAGTGCGTTTATCAAAATTGTTTTTTTTCCTTACGTTTTTCTGTTTTCTTAAAAAAAAAAAAAAAAAAAAACCCTAGAACTCATGTAGTATGTTCAACGTCCTCAGTCAGAAAATAATTTTTTTTTTTAAAACGCATCTGTTAAGTGCGTTTTCGTTTCTAAAATTATTATTTTTATATATACAAAGACTAGACGTACTTGTTAAGTGCGTCTTTGTTCTCTGATAGCAATTATTCAAGACTTTGTTCTCTAAAACTAATTTAATTATATTTTATTTCTTTGTAAAAGTTTTTTTGGCACTTATATCAAAATCACTCTGGGCAGCATTTTCTTTTGCAAGAGGAAGTCATAGAATGTTAATGTCCTGGGAACAAGCATTGCAATCAAAATCACCAAAAGGAAACCCTAATCAAGCAGGCAAGAACTACTGTACTAGTACCACCACACCCCGAGATGATAGGAAAGAAACCTAATGTAGCAGGCCTACACTATCTATTTGTCTTGGCATCCATCATAGGGGGCCTTAGGTTATGGGCCAAAGCTTCACCATATCTATGGCAGAATTCGAAACTTTACTGAACATTGTAGAATTGAATTTATGTCCTCAACACTTACTTTTCTTTGATCTCAAGTAACCCTTCTAAGAACATCGTTAGTAGTTGGGACTCTCCAATACAATTTGTGTCCAAAATTTTTATAAAAAAAAAGTAAATATAGAATGGATTAGATTTGTATGAAAATAGTAGAAAATGATAAAGTGAACCCACGTCTAGCCCACCCCAAAGTATATATTTCTGGATCCGCCCCTGCAGATGTTATTGTTCCAAACTACACAGCTTCTATAGTTGAATGATATGGCGGTTTGATATCTTGATTAGACATCCAAGGTATATCATCCATTTCCATATTCGCTTGGGTTGCACTGCAAGAATTTTTACTTTTTGCAGCAAAATAAATTGTTGCAAAAGATGGTCAAAGCGTTACAAAAAAAAAAAAAAATTAGACGAATTTTTTTCGTCGTCCATTCGTTGCCATAAGTGCGTACCAAAGATATATAATGACGAGGTTCTTTGTTCTATGGATAATGAAAGATGTAGGACAAATCGTCAATGCAAATTTTGATTCTCAATCACGACATGCTATATTGCCTGCGAGGTGGTTCTACTAAAGATCTATCAAGTAATTATGGGTAGTCCTTTTATATATTATGGGGATGATCACTACCATCGATGAGCTCAAGAGTATGAACTCACCCATGACAGAAGGAAATTAATAATCCCAGACATCAAAGATATATATGTACTAATAATGTCTTGCATGGAGCAAGAGGAAAAGATTAGACTTCTTAGCAAGGGAGGGGGGATGCAGTTGAAACCGCGGTGCCACGTCTCCTCCTCTCATTGGTCCACCTACTGATATCAGTCGTTCAAATCCAACCAATAAAAAAAAGAACACGTGGCACCACAATTTCAACAACCATCTTCCCTCGGTTCACGTAGACTTGCTCGAGCGCAGAGTGTGAAATAAAAATCCTTGTCCATTAAAGTGGGTCATTGATGTGACAGCCATTGATGAAAGTGATAGTCATTAATTTTGATGCATGTAAATGAACAAATCATTGACAGAAATACTACTTTTTGGATCCTTCCCCCCATCCATGCAGTGGGAATAAAGTCTCTATATGTCAAAAGTTCTGCACTAATTCATATAGAGCAACACAGTAACATGATATATATACTTACTTTCCATCACTTTTCCTGTTCGAGTAACTCGCAAAGGTCCAGAAGAGAAGAAGCAAAAGCAAAGAGAACACATGACATGACACAAGTAAAGACTCGCTCAGAGTACGTACACAATTAAGTGTAGTGAAAAACTGCAGTTGGAGACTGGTAAAAAGAACAGCTCATGCCCATTACTGCATTTATTGCTACTGGACGCAACAATTCAATTGTATGCAGAACATCGTACTTCTCTTTAGTTGCACAAAAGGTATAAAGTTGAGAGCGGGCCAGGCCGGGCCGGGTCGGGCCGGGCCGGGCTGGCCCGGCTCGAGGTCTGGATGGATCGGATTTGACTGGGTTTGGGTCGGTTCGGACCCAATCCGGTGGAGAGAGCGGGTCAGGCCTGTCCTGTCACGTCCCAGTCCCAAAATACATAGGACCAGGAATACGTGACACGCCAGCTACGCATTCGACCAGACTCTGGTCTGACTCGAATACGTATAAGCTGTAATATAAAAGGGCACTATCTAGATATTTCATCAATGTAAACATCTATGTCTCAATCCACAATGTACATCAGTATACAAGAAAGAGCTAAATGTGCTAAGGTCGGCCGCCCAATAACATACTAACTCGAATAGACTCGAAAAGAAGTATGAGTCTACAAAACTAGGCTAGAACAGCAGATGAATAAACAATGTAAAATGACCATAATGCCGGTAGATATAATGTGAGTACCTGGTACCATGCTCGCAAGATATGCCACTCCATCAGTATCTCCAAGTGCTCCGTAATCGTCTATGCTACAAAACTGGCAGGGAACCAGGTCCTCAGAGGGACGTAACAAGGTACAGAAATATAGCATGCCAAGTAAACATAAAGTACAAGTGCAAGACAGGGTACTCTATCATAACCAACTAGTGTGACACATTTTAAAGACAATGTTCGACGCGTGGGCTGTCCAAAGTAAAACCGTAGCTCCGGACACGGAAACACACGGCACGTACCGCAGCTCCGGGCAAAGAGTCACACGGGTGAAACAGTTACACTAGATACAGGTATCACTAGAAAATACTACATATATATAAGCGCGTGCAGAGTAGCCCAAACGTCTAGTAACTGTCTTCCCCTTCCCAAGCGGTCAACGATTGTGCGTTGAACCTGAACCTCTAACTACAGTCTCGACACAAGGAAATAACTCAACAGACGCGACCCTAAGGTCGTCCCAGTCTCTGGTCATGATGTCAGTATCAGGATACAGGAATCTGGCACGATCACAGTGTATGAGTGTGTCCTGGAGTGTCGATAAACTCAGGTACGCATATCGAGATACTATGAATCATCCGATAATCTTCCTAGGATGCTACGACGTGCGTCTTCACCCGACTGTGAACCGGACGCGAAGTACCGAACGTCAACATAACTACGTGCACGATGTACATACGAAACAATAAATATCTGTAAACTGAAATACAGGATGGCAAGGTACACTTGCCTGCGTGCGGCTGCTGATGTGGGGGATCTGGTACCGCGTCCAAGTCCTCAGGTCTCGCAGTACCTAGAGATGAGATACAAACCAGAATCAATAATCTATTCTACGACAAACAGGGATGCGACACGCATCCACAACTAAACTCAAGCTCAGCTACGACTCTCAGGGACAAGTCACTAGAGGGGGGTTTGACCACAGTTGACTATCGGTACGATAGTCAAAACATCTAGTCTTCAGCACTACAACATCAAGCTATCCTCAAAACATAGTTCATGATTTTTTTGATCCCTTCGTTTTATTTCATTGTTACCCAATCACAAGGTACCACTCTAATTTATCCCTTCATTAATTTCCAGTCCCTGAATTACCGATCAATGGTTTTATACAACTCACTAGTTCACAATCAAATACGTGCTCCCCAGTGTTCACCAATGTTCAATTATCAGATTTTTATCACTCACTAAATTAAATCTGTTCCCACAATAATCAATTTGCATTTAATTAGGACGACAACTGAAAATCTTATTTGGTGATTTGAATTCCCATTCATTATTTATGCCTCAAATCCGTCCATCATGCATATATATTCCATGTCCTTATTCGACCCATTTTAAAACCTCCCTTAATTGATTTAGCAATCTTTTAACCATGCGTAATCTCCAGAACATTTAGTTATAAACAAATTACTAAACTCCCTTGCAAACCTTGATCATAAACCCAAATCTACATTAGACCCTAATCTAATGTCATTATAATCCACGTTCACCTTAATTTTCATTAACCTTACTCAATATTATCCTTAATCATCATTAGCCTTAAACAACATTAACCTTAATTATTATTAGCCTTAACATCATTAGCCTTGATCAGCATTATCCTTAACCATCATTAGTCTTAACATCATTAATCCTTAATCAACAATATAATCCCTAAAACTAACAGTACACAACAAAATATATATAAGTGTATAGAGAGGGAGAGGGAATGGTATACCTCGACGAGGCGGGGTGGCGGATCGCTGGCCGGAGCGAGGTGGCACAGGGGATGGCCGGAGTGCGGGCTGCCGGATGGGGGTGCACAGCCCGTGGTGGTGGTGAAGTCTGTAGTGGTGGTAATAGGGAGGAGGTCGGATGATTCGTGGCGGAGGTGGTGGAGATGGAAGAATAAAGGTGGTGGTGATGGATCGTTGGTGACGGGGAGAACGGAAACTCGCCGGAGGGGCGAGCTGCACACTGCCGGCGGGAGACGTCGATGAGCAGCGGTTCATCGGAGTGGCGGGTCGACGTCGGAGAGTAGCTGCACAGTCGTCGAAGAGTAGCTGCACAGTGCCGGCGGCGGGGTTCACTGCACAGTCGGGCGGCGGAGTGGTCACTGCACAGTCGGGCGGCGAACTGAGCGGGACGGCCGGAGTCGATGACCAGCGGAGTCGGGTGGGGGAGTGACCGCGTCGGCCGGAGTTGGTTCAGTCGGTCGGGGAGAACCGCAGTATCGTCGGATGGGTTTCACAGTGGACCGGAGTGGCTGCCTAGCCGGATCGGCCGGCGTCGGTGCACAGGCCGGGCGGGGGTGGGCTTCGCACAGTCGGAGATGGTGCTCGGCTGGGATTAGCTTTGCCTGGCCGAGGTTGGCTTGGCTTGGTCGAGGTTGGGTTTCTTCAAGGAAGAAGAAAAAGAATGAGAAAAAGAAGAAGAAGAAGAAGAAGAAGAATAAAAGAAAAATATGGCTGTGGGTTTAGTATAGAGGTGAGGAGAGAGAGGGGGGTTTTCAATGCTTCCTTGGGATTAGGGCCGGTTTGGGGAGTGGTGAGGGTGATGTGATGGTTTTATAGGATAGTGTGTGGGGATTGGAGGGTAGAGATCATTCCATGTAGAATGGATGGATAGGATTTAATATGGAGAGAATGGGGTTTCTCCATGAGGGAATGAGGGGATTGAGATTGGGACCCTATTTTGGGACCCTCTCAATTATTCATGACCAATAGGAAGTTGCCAATAATTTAATAATTGCGACTAAGCCCCCGTAAATTCGGGAAATTGCATGGACACATGAAATGACACAAAAATTGCAGAAAAAAATATATTTAAAAATTATCATGGTGAGGGGGTGTTGCGCGTTAGGCGCGGGTCTAATTAGAAGGGCATTGGGATTAATTTAGGATTTAAAATGGGATTTACAAAGTTGGTAATTCCGATTTAAATATAGATAACGCGTCCCGCGAATTTAATTTAATTGGGGCCCGTGGGGTCAAAATCCGGAAATGACGCAAGGCCAAAAATGGTGGGGGCTTGGAGTCAGTCTTGGACCCTTTAGTTGGTCCGGCTCAACGGGTTAAGTTGGTACCCCAAAATCGAGGGTAACGACACAGGTGTCCGACACGGAATTAATTATGGGTTACGATTTTCGGAATGTTGCGCAATTAATTTAGAGTACACAAAAATTGATTTTAACAGTCAGAAAAGTCCAGTGCCTGATTTGGCGAGTTGAGTCGGAAGTACAATAATTGTACGAAATTTATGGGCTGATAATGGGCTCCGAATAATTAGACAAAGATAGGGCGCGCCACGGGTTTTAAATTAATTGGATTAAAATTCCAGGTACCTCTACTCTAAACCTCAATTTCTTCTATCAAAATTTTTTCTGGTCCACTCTAACTATCTACAGAATAAATCGAGGGGATTTACATTCTTCCCAACTTAGAAAAATTTCGTCCCCGAAATTAAAAGTAAAGCATGATAATATCTAATAGAATTTAAAATAACTAGTAATTAATTTGCCGTACGTAAATTCGTACCTTGCTCCTCAAATAAGTACGAGAATCGCTGCCGAATAGGATCCTCGCGCTCCCAAGTAGACTCGCCTGGGGAATGGTGCTTCCATGCCACTCTGACCAGTCGAATCGTCTGTCCTCTCAAAGTCTTCTCGCTGCGATCGAGGATCTCAACTGCTTGCTCTACGTAAGACAGACTAGGCCCGACTGTAATCTCCGAATGGTCAAGTACGTGGCTAGGGTCTGCGACATATCTCCTCAGCTGCGATACGTGAAATACGTCATGTACTCCCTCTAATGATGGAGGTAATGCAAGACGGTACGCTACTTCGCCAACTCGTTCCAAAATGTCGAAAGGTCCGATGTACCTCGGACTCAGCTTGCCTCTGCCTCCGAATCTGATGGTACCACGAGTGGGCGATATCCTTAAAAATACGTGGCCACCCTCCTTGAACTCCAATGGTCTGTGGTGCGCATCTGCCCAGTGTTTCTTCCTGTCCTGTGCTGCGCGCAGGTGGCTCTGAATCTGCTTGACCTTCTCTACTGTCTGTGTCACCAATTCTGGACCAAGTATCTGACGCTCTCCCACGTCACCTGCATTTTCTGCCGTACAGTGCCTCATAAGGTGCCATCTGTATGCTGGCCTGGTAACTGTTAATGTAGGAGAATTCCACCAAGTGTAGATGGTCCTCCCAAGATCCTCCAAAATCAATCATGCACGCTCGCAACATATCCTCTAATATCTGTATCGTGCGCTCTGACTGTCCATCAGTCTGTGGATGATACACAGTGCTGAACTTGAGACGAGTTCCTAGGCTCTCCTGCATACTCCACCAAAAATGTGACGTGAATCTGGAATCATGATCCGATACGATGCTGACAGGCACTCCATGTAGTCGTACTATCTGCCTCCAATACATGTCAGCTAATATCTCCGTGGACTGCCCAACTCTGAAGGGCAAAAAATATGCAGACTCCGTGAGTCTGTCCCCGACAATCCTAACTGTATCCTTCCCGCTTGGTCTTTACGGGAATCATGTGACGAAGTCCATGGTAAATTGTTCCCTCTTCCACTCGGGAATGGGAAGCGGCTGCAATAGTCCTGCAGTTCTCAGGTATTTTGCCTTGACTCGTTGACGTACCAAGCATCTTGCTACGAATCTCGTAATCTCTCCTTTCATCCTATGTTACCAGAATTGTTGCTTCAAGTCTCGGTACATCTTTGTACCCCCGGAATGAATTGTATAAGTCGAGCTATGCGCCTCGGTCATCAACTCTTGGCGTAGCTCGCCACTTGGAACGTATAGGCGATCTCCATGCCTCAATGTTCTGTCTTCCTGAATCCTGAATCATGAATCTGGTTTGCATGTCGTCCTCTGTCCTGTCTCACTGTCGTCTAAATCTCGTATTTGTAGGCAAGGCTGCCTTGATTCTCTCAATAAATGTGGACTGAATCCTCGAGACTGGCCATCTGTCCATCCATGCCTGGCAATACAATCTCAATCCTGAGTTCCTGAAAAATCCTCTAACCACTGGCAATGAGTCGTAAAAATAGGCCACGGGCTTAGCTTAAGGCATCAGCTACTACATTTGCCTCGCAAGGATGGTACTGCAACTCGATATTATGATCTGTCATAAATTCTAGCCAACGCCTCTGTCTCATGTTGAGTTCCTTCTGGCCCTTAGAATACACCAAGATATCATCGATAATTACCACCAAGAACTTATCCAAGTACTGGTAGAAAATATTGTTCCTCAAACTCATAAATACTACTGGCACGTTGGTTAAAACAACATGACTAGAAACTCACAGTGTCCATACTTCGTCCGAAGAGCCGTCTTCGTCCGAAGAGCCGTCTTCGGAATGTCCTCTCTCCGTACCTTGATCTGGTGATATCTGGATCTGAGATCGATCTTCAAAATACATATGCGCCACTTAGCTGATTCAAATAAATCCTCGATGTGCGACAAGGGTACTTGCTCTTTATTGCTACGGCATTTAATGTCCTGTAATCTTTACGCAACGTATCGTCCCGTCCTTCTTTGGTACAATAAGATGGTTGCTTCTCATGGAAAAACACTAGCCCGACCGAAACCCTTGTCTAATGGGTCCTCTACTATGGATTTTCAACTCGATCAACTATATCGGTGCTAGTCTGAAGACGAGAGAATAATTGGCTCAGCTCTGAGAGTCATCCCTTTAACAAACTCCTTCTCTCTGTCAGGTGGCAGGCCTAGAAGATCCTCTAGAAAAACATCCTCAACCCTGATATAACATGGTGGTACACTGGTTCACCTCCTGCATTGCATACCCCTAAGGTAGATGGTCACCGCACTCCTGGGCTTCCTGAACTCAACTCAGGGTAACCTGGTGGCCTAAAAATATAATGTAACCACGTCGACAATCCAGTGTCGCGTGGTATTGGCTCAACCAACTCATGCTAGGACGTTGTCCTAGTCTAGACTTTAACCTCAAGATAAATTCTCCTGTTCTATTTTTCAACATCAATCCTCAAAAGAAAATGTTTCCTTGCCCAATGTAAAATTTTCTCTTCTCCTCAAGGTTTTCCTTAAAATTTTATTCCCCGAATTTCTTCTTTTCGCTATTCATCTCTCCAAGTCACAAGTACAATGATGGTATCACTCACGCACATACTAGAATTTCTGGAATCCGATCATTATCTTCCAAATGAGATACTAAATTTTTTTATCTCCTCTAGTCCATAATATCATTCCTGGTATTGCTATCATATACAATCACTAGTTTCCATCATTAGGCAATGCATTCACATAAATCATTCCAAGTCATGATCAACAATCCTTCTAGCTCTCAGTACTCCCAAGATCACTGCTATCTTAAGTACGACTAGGGTACTACTGGCTCCAATTCTCTTGCTACCCTTTCATACTAGTTCTAGAATCCAAAGAACCCTTCAATCTATCATGATAGGGTAACATTCTTCTTATAGAAAGGTATACGAATTCTGTCTCCTGTCGTCTGGTCTTCGATCTTCTTCTGGAGGGAAGCCATCAGTCACAAGCATTCGTCTCCCTGAACAATAGGGGACGAGGAACAAGGATAGAGATATTGACGAAGATTGATCGAATGCAAAGTGGAAGTCCAAGGGCGATAATCAAATACAAATAGTTTTAAAAATCGATTATGGATTGATATCCTATTCAATAATCATAACATCTATTCCTAATTTGCAGGCTCGCTTGGCATAGTCAGGTGACTAAGACGATTTAAATCGGACCTGCATGGGCCACCACAAAAACATGTCACGCCCCAGTCCCAAAATACGTAGGACCAGGAATACGTGACACGCCAGCTACGCATTCGACCAGACTCTGGTCTGACTCGAATACGTATAAGCTGTAATATAAAAGGGCACTAACTAGATATTTCATCAATGTAAACCTCTATGTCTCAATCCATAATGTACATCAGTATACAAGAAAGAGCTAAATGTGCTAAGGTCGGCCGCCCAATAACACACTAACACGAATAAACTCGAGAAGAAGTATGAGTCTACAAAACTAGACTACAACAGCAGATGAATAAACAATGTAAAATAACCATAATGCCGGTAGATATAGTGTGAGTACCTGGTACCATGCTCACAAGATATGCCACTCCATCAGTATCTCCAAGTGCTCCGTAATCGTCTATGCTGCAAAACTGGCAGGGAACCAGGTCCTCAGAGGAACGTAACAAGGTACAGAAATATAGCATGCCAAATAAACAGAAAGTACAAGTGCACGACAGGGTACTCTATCATAACCAACTAGTATGACACAGTTTAAAGACAATGTTCGACGCGTGGGCTGTCCAAAGTAAAACCGTAGCTCCGGACACGGAAACACACGGCACGTACCGCAGCTCCGGGCAAAGAGTCACACGGGTGAAACAGTTACACTAGATACAGGTATCACTAGAAAATACTACATATATATAAGCGCGTGCAGAGTAGCCCAAACGTCTAGTAACTGTCTTCCCCTTCCCAAGTGGTCAACGATTGTGCGTTAAACCTGAACCTTTAACTACAGTCTCGACACAAGGAAATAACTCAACAGACGCGACCCTAAGGTCGTCCCAGTCTCTGGTCATGATGTCAGTATCAGGATACAGGAATCTGGCACGATCACAGTGTATGAGTGTGTCCTGGGGTGTCGATAAACTCAGGTACGCATATCGAGATACTATGAATTATCCGACAATCTTCCTAGGATGCTACGACATACGTCTTCACCCGGCTGTGAACCGGAAGCGAAGTACCGAACGTCAACATAACTACGTGCACGATGTACATACGAAACAATAAATATCTGTAAACTAAAATATAGGATGGCAAGGTACACTTGCCTGCGTGCGACTGCTAATGTGGGGGATCTGGTACCGCGTCCAAGTCCTCAGGTCCCGCAGTACCTAGAGATGAGATACAAACCAGAATCAATAATCTATTCTACGACAAACAGGGATGAAACACGCATCCACAACTAAACTCAAGCTCAGCTACGACTCTCAGGGACAAGTCACTAGAGGGGGGTTTGACCACAGTTGACTATCGGTACTGTAAACTCCCTCAACCAGATTTCAGTAATTTAGGATTAATTTAGACTAAATAGAATTTGTACAACTTTTTAAAATTTTATTTGTTATATAATCAATTGATTGTGTACTTGTTTATTACATAATTAATTAGGGCATCACACTAGCTGTTAACCCTAAATAAATTTCACATTCCTGCTCTAGACTAGTCAGACTACTTTTTCTGTATTTTGTGCAACTTCCAGAAACCTCATCTGGTGCTTCGTTTTAGTCGCACAAATATCGTTACAAACGTATGTATTTATTTCCTATTTAATTTTCTGCTCTTTACCCATCTCTGTACCCCTAGAGATTTGAGGACCAGTAGGCACCTGTTTTTGCCAAACAAAAATACGATAATATTCTACTCTAATTGTATTACAATTATCGTTTTGACACCGTAGAAAAATTATGACTCTAATAGCCTCTAAATAATTAGTGAACACCGTGCGCAGTATTTATTAAATAATAAATACGATGACTGTATCACCTGCAATATCAGACCCTGCACCTGCCCAGAATCACCCCACACTGTCCAAAACATTTTTCCCCAGCTATTTTCCTCATTTTTGTACAATTCAGAATTACGGGAAATCAGTATTTGAAATTTGGTATATTGCGAAATTACGCAAAATACAAATTTTATACAATTATACAATTATTGAAAAGTTAGGGGTTTATATGCAAAATTGCATGCTAGGTGGCCTAATCCTATTGGCTAGACCATAGGTGGGTGGGACCCACCATAAAATCCAGAAATTTCTGCTGGAAAATATCTCAAAAATATAAATTTACCTAAATACCCCTGAACTTCTAGGTATTTACAGAAATGCCATTGCCTATAACCTATATAAACCCTAGCCATTCCTTCATTCAAACCCATCCCACCACCGCCACGGCCACCCTCCACCACCAAACTCACCGCCGTCCTCCCCTCTCCCGAACCCGCCGCCTGCCCGGCCACCTCTGCCGCTCCTCCGCCGGCCAGCGCCCCCGCAAGCCGCTGCTACTGCTGCTGCTGCCAGTGGCTACTGCCACTGCTGCTGCTCCTCCGGCCGCCTCCGGCCAGCTCCGCCGCCGTCCTCCCGCCGGCGACACCGCGTGGGACCCCCCTTGCCACCTGTAAGGTATAAATATACTATACTATACAGAAATACGTATATAAGCTATAATACATGAGTATATGTATATAATATATGTATATATATGTATATATATATGTATATATATATATGTATAAATACTATGTATATTTATATATATATCTATATATATATTATGTTATATATACTATTATTATACAGTATATATTATATTATATATTATACTTTATATACTTATGTATATATATATTATACTATACATATATAATTATATATATATATGTATATGTATTATGTATATATTATATCATAATTACTATTATGTAAATATTTAATTCTGTTAAATATATAAATATATGTGTATACATATATTTATATAATTTGTATATAACATATATATTATACTATGCATTTATTTATTTTTCTGCATTTAAATTCCTGCACCTATATATATATATCTATATATATATATATATTATGTATATATATTAAATATCAGCTGGATAATATAGCTTAATTATATATAATATATTTTAATTCCTGCAAATGTCATTTTAATTATACAGTGGTCACATATAGACCCTGCTACTACTTATATTATATTGCTGAATAAATACAACATTTATATACATATTAAATTCTTGCACTATACTATATACTATAATACATATATTATATATATGTATTTAATTACTGTCCTGTCATTTCAATTTACCTATATATATATATATCAATCAGTGGATATACCCTGAGTATATATGTATTTAAATTACTGTCCTGTCAATTCAATTTATTTATATTATATATATCAGAGGATACACACTATATTTATCGCAGTGGATATACCCTGCTACTATATATTATTGCCTGCAGTTATCTGTTCTATATATATATACTATTATGTATATTATATCTATGCCTACTATATATATATATCTATACTTTATATATGTATATAAATATGTTTTATATTACAGCCTGGATATTCACGAACCCTGTCTATTCTAACAGAAATCAACTTCAGCACTGCCAGTGACCCCCTGTCACCAGCACCTTCACAACTGACTGTAAAATCAGGGTTTCAACACTATCAGGGAGTAGGCAAGTATACCTTGCCAAGTATTGTTTAAATTAAATTGTTGATATCTACTTTGTTCTAAAAATTCATATACCATGATCACCTGAGACTGCCTTGGGTACAGTCAACTGTTATGTTGACATGATATTACAGACTCTCTAACAGCTGAGAGAATATCCTAATATATTCTCCTAGACCCTATCACGAGAACACGCAACATGGTTGCATTTACATATATGGATGTGAGCTGCGTATTTGGTTAGCTACCAGTACGTGTGACCCGCATCACGGATTAGAATAACTCAGGAAATGTACGACTTGACATTTAGTTTCATTGGGATGGGAAAGATAACTAGTTGACGCATGGGATACCCCCTCCACAAATGTTCTATACCTTCGCACCATGCTCCTTGGAGATGGTCGATTGCAGAGTTCCCTGAGTCGGGGGCATACGACACCTATACTAGCCAGTCGCCACGATTGGTGAATTACGTCAGCGTATGTCTAGCCACACATTCCCATGCGTACTACTGGATCTTTACTTGCATTTTCACTTAGTATGGTTAGCACCCTGTATTTATTTTATTTCTTTATTCAGTATTTATATTACATGGCATGTCATTTTTCTGTATCTTGTTACGTCCCACTGAGGACCTGGTTCCTTGCCAGATCTAGATGAGGCTTTCTACCCCACAGTGTACGGGCCTGATCAGGAGGCCAGATGTGCTACCGAGGAGGAGCTCGAGGAGACACCCTCAGAGTAGGCTTGACCCTAGATGCTACTACCTGGAGATGGAGATATTTTGATCAGATAGACACTGCTTAGTCTATCTGATTTTTCTGCGCTATTATCAGTTTTTGTAGTAGGCTTGTATTCTCACTAGTTGTGTACTGTATCAGACTCAGTTATATATATATTTTAGCACTTGCTTTTCTGACATTTTATTGTGGATGAGATAGTTTTACCTGTTCTATACTTGTAGTATTTTAGGACAGCGTAGCACGTCCCTTTGGGTCCATCAAAGTGGATTAAGCCCTTAGTGACGTGTCAGCTGGCCAGTGACACGTGGCCTAGTTCCTGACATTTTTGGGACTGGGGCGTGACATGGTTTTAGTGGTGGCCCATGCAGGTCCAGTTTTATTTGCTGGTGGTATGATAACATGCCCAGCAATGCCTGCAATAGGATAGAAATATTAGGTCTCATCCTCACTGACACCATCCTTACAAATTCTATTATTGCATCTTGCTTGATTATCATTATTTATCTCCTTTGTGTTTTCTAATTATCCTATTTTCCTCAGAAATATGGACATACCCGGGAAACTTGCGAATAATAGGGCTGACCAAGCAGCAGACCCTTCGCCAAGTGCCCAAGGAACTCCGTCCAATCACCAGAATTCTAGCCAGGAGACGACACCAACTCCACATGCAGAGACACCTTTGTCTCCACCTCCAACCTTGCCTATCCAGATGCCACAACTTGAGGGTCAACCTCAAATGTTGCAGTTTCTCCAGACTATGTTGCAGAACCAGTGGCAACAAACTGAGGCCCTGAGACAGTCTCAGTGGCAGCAAACTGAAACTCTGCGACAGACGTTGATGACGGCTTTGGAGAGAACTACTACTCCGACACCAGTACCTGTCCTACCAGCGGGCACAGTTCGAGGCTTCCGTCAAATGAGCCCGAGGGATTTCAAAGGCAACGAGACTCCTGAAGAGATCTCCGATTGGATCTCCAACACCGAAATGCTGCTAGAAGGATCGCAACTCACTCCCGACCTATGGATGACCGCTGTGAGGGGCCAACTTCTTGGCAACGCCCATCACTGGTGGGAATCCATAGAGCGCAGCGTCGGCAAAGACCAAACTTGGCAACAATTCTTGGAATATTTCAACGCCAAGTATTTTTCAGCGACAGTCCAGAATGCCCTATACTCCCAGTTCCTGCACCTGGAGCAAGGAAACATGACGGTAGATGCCTACGATGCGGAGTTTAGCAGACTAAGTCGTTTCGGTGCTGATCTGATCCCGAACGAGCTGAAGAAGGCTAAAAGATTCCACCATGGCCTTAACCACGAGCTCCAGAGGTACACAACAACGCAGTCGAGAATCTCCTACAACGAGGTTCTTACCGAAGCCAGGGAGCAAGAAGCCATTGGCCGTGGAGCCAGACGCTCAAATCCAACCTTCCCGGCCAAGAATCAGCACGGAGCAGGAGGACCTATACGTCGTCCCCAATATCAGACGCAGCAGACGACGGGGCCTTACCAGAAGAGGGAGCTCCCGACTTGTCACTTTTGTGGCAAGAAGGGGCATTTTGCCAATGACTGTAGAAAGAAGCTGGGATTATGCCTGCTATATGGAGCTAGAAATCATATGGCCAAAGACTGCCCACAACGCAGAGATGCCGCACCTCAGCAAGGGCAGAAGCCAGGAGCCCAAGCTCAGAAGATGCTTCCCTCCACATCAGGAGGATATCAGAGAGGAGCACCTCTGCCTACTCAGGAGGCCCAGTTTAAGGCCAGACAACAAGACGGAGGACAAAGGCGCGGACAAGCCTTTGCATTAGCTGCCGTTGCAGAAGAGCCTGAAGGGGAAACCATAACAGGTACCATTTTAGTTGCATCATTACCTGCAACTGTATTATTCGATTCTGGGGCTACTTTGTCTTTCATATCCAGTAGATTTGTAGCCATGCACAAACTATCTACTTCGCCGCTACCCAAGTGTTGGAAAATACTTACTGGAGGAGGTATTGTTCCAGTTACCAACATTATCGAAACCTGCCCAGTAGTTATTTGTAGTCGAGGACTAAGAGCGCGATTTTTGGTACTCCCAATGCCAAATTTTGACGTTGTCTTAGGCATGGACTGGCTAAGCCAGAACGATGCTATCCTAGACTGCCGAAAGGGTAGTGTTATCTTTAGACCCCCAGATCACCCAGAGTTCGAATATGTCCGTGGAACCATCGAGCAAGGAGTAGGCCAGACTCCTAGAGCTTACATGGCAATGGAGACAACATTTCCCTCAATTGTAGCAGAGTTCGAGGACGTATTTCCAGAAGAATTGCCAGGCCTACCGCCTGACAGAGAAGTGGAGTTCATTATTGAGTTGATACCCGGAGCTGCACCAGTATCCTCCAATGTATACCGACTGGCGAAGAAGGAGCTTGACGAGCTGAAGCTTCAACTGGAGGAACTACAGATCAAGGGATTTGTTCGTCCTAGTGCATCACTCTGGGGAGCACCAGTGTTGTTTGTACCAAAGAAGGACGAAACATATCGCATGTGCATTGATTACAGAGCCCTCAACGCTCTGACAATCAAAAACAAGTATCCCTTGCCGAGAATTGACGACCTGTTCGATCAACTAACAGGAGCCGTGGTATTCTCGAAGATAGACTTGAGATCAGGCTATCATCAAGTCAAGGTACGGAGGGAAGATATTCCAAAGACAGCATTCAGGACTCATTATGGTCATTACGAGTTCCTGGTGATGCCTTTTGGACTAACTAATGCACCTGCCGTATTCATGAACCTGATGAACAGAGTCTTCCACCAATATCTGGACCAGTTCGTGGTAGTCTTCATCGACGATATTCTGGTGTATTCGAAGAGCCACGAAGAGCATGAAGAGCACTTAAGACTGGTACTAGAGACGCTGAGACGGGAGAGCCTTTATGCCAAGATGAGCAAGTGTGAATTTTTTCTTGATCGTGTTGCTTTTCTTGGGCATGTGATCACAGGAGAAGGCATCTCAGTGGACCCTGCAAAGATTTCATCTGTGGAGACGTGGCCAACCCCGACCAATGTCTCAGAGGTGAGAAGCTTTCTAGGACTTGCCGGATATTACCGGAGGTTCGTAGAAAACTTTGCAAGAATCGCGGAGCCGATTACCCGTCTTACTCGCAAGGAGCAGGAGTTCATATGGACTGAAGATTGCCAGACAGCTTTTGATGACTTGAAGAAGCGTCTGACTACAGCTCCCATTTTGACTATACCATCTGGATCCGGAGGTTTCGTCATATATAGCGATGCATCCGGAAAAGGATTTGGTTGTGTCTTAATGCAACATGGGAAAGTTGTAGCTTATGCCTCAAGACAGTTGAGGACTCATGAGAAGAATTACCCCACTCACGATCTGGAGCTTGCCGCAGTCATCTTCGCCTTGAAGCTATGGAGACACTATCTATATGGCGAAAGAGTGGAGATATTCACCGATCATAAAAGTTTGAAGTACGTCTACACCCAGAAGGACCTAAATCTGAGACAAAGACGATGGCTCGAAGTGATGGCGGATTTCAAAATTGATCTACAGTACCATCCAGGGAAAGCTAATATGGTGGCAGATGCTCTAAGCAGAAGACCCTCGGCATTCTTTATGATCACCCAATCAGGTCTTCTGAGAGATCTAGAAAATTTGGGAATAGAGGTCATTATGCCAGGACTTGACGGCCAATTATCAAACTATCAGCTGCAATCAACTTTGGTAGAAAGAATCAAAACTACTCTACCAACAGATGCAAGATTTCAGAGGCTTCGACAAAGAACAGAGGCAGGAATTCAGACAGGATGTCGCATACACGAAGATGGGACTCTAAGATGTGGTGATCGTCTTTATGTTCCAAATGGAGAACTTCGTAATGAGCTGATGTCAGAAGCTCATAGCTCAGTATACTCTATACATCCAGGAGGCACAAAGATGTACAGAGATCTGCGGCAATATTACTAGTGGCATGGAATGAAGCGGGAGATAGCATGCTTTGTGGCCAAATGCCTGGTGTGTCAGCAAGTCAAGGCTGAGCATCAAAGATCTGCCGGTCTACTTCAACCCCTCCCAATACCCGAGTGGAAATGGGAACACATTACGATGGACTTTGTTACAGGCTTCCCAAGAAGTCCTAGTGGTCGTAATGCTGTCTGGGTGATTGTAGACAAACTCACTAAGGCTGCTCATTTTCTACCTTTCAGAGTCGGGCAATCCACAGAGGTCTTGGCAGATATGTACATGAAGGAGATAGTGCGTCTGCATGGAGTACCAGTCAGCATAGTATCTGACAGAGATACGAGATTTACATCTTACTTTTGGCAAAGTATGCAAGAAAGTCTTGGTACCCGCCTCAAGTTCAGCACCTCGTATCACCCACAAACAGATGGCCAATCAGAACGCACCATCCAGACACTTGAAGATATGCTGAGAGCCTGCATGCTTGATTTCAGCGGATCATGGGAAGATCATCTACACCTGGTGGAATTTTCCTACAACAACAGCTATCAAGCGAGCATTCAAATGGCTCCCTTTGAAGCTTTGTATGGAAGAAAATGCCGTTCCCCAGTATGCTGGAGTGATGTTGGCGAGAGACAGATTCTGGGGCCAGAACTGATTATTCGTACGGTGGAGAAGGTAAAGAAAATCCAGGGACACCTACGAGCTGCACAAGACAGGCAGAAGCACTGGGCCAACATTCATCGCAGACCTCTAGAGTTCCAAGTAGGGGAGCATGTATTCTTGAAGATCTCACCTACTCGAGGAACTATCAGATTTGGAGGAAGAGGGAAGCTAAGTCCAAGGTACATTGGACCCTTCGATGTGCTAGATCGCGTCGGAGAAGTGGCTTACAGACTAGCTCTACCTCAGACTTTGGAGGGAGTACATGACGTCTTCCACGTATCTCAGCTGAGGAGGTACATTCCAGACCCGAGTCATGTGCTAGACTACTCAAAGATCACCATCGGGCCAAGCTTATCTTATCAGGAGGAGCCTGTAGAGATTCTGGACCGTAGCGAGAAAGTGTTGCGAGGCCAGACTATTCCTCTCGTTCGCGTTGCATGGAGACATCATGCACCAGGTGAATCCACCTGGGAACGAGAAGAGGATATTCGTCAGCGTTATCCCCACCTATTTCCAAACCAGGGTATGTCCAATATTTTAAATTCAATCTTTCTTAATCATCATATGTCCTTTTTCATTCTCATTATATGGTTATTTTTATTTCGAGGATGAAATATTCTAAGGAGGGTAGATTGTAAACTCCCTCGACCAGATTTCAGTAATTTAGGATTAATTTAGACTAAGTAGAATTTGTACAACTTTTTAAAATTTTATTTGTTATATAATCAATTGATTGTGTACTTGTTTATTACATAATTAATTAGGGCATCACACTAGCTGTTAACCCTAAATAAATTTCACATTCCTGCTCTAGACTAGTCAGACTACTTTTTCTGTATTTTGTGCAACTTCCAGAAACCTCATCTGGTGCTTCGTTTTAGTCGCACAAATATCGTTACAAACGTATGTATTTATTTCCTATTTAATTTTCTGCTCTTTACCCATCTCTGTACCCCTAGAGATTTGAGGACCAGTAGGCACCTGTTTTTGCCAAACAAAAATACGATAATATTCTACTCTAATTGTATTACAATTATCGTTTTGACACCGTAGAAAAATTATGACTCTAATAGCCTCTAAATAATTAGTGAACACCGTGCGCAGTATTTATTAAATAATAAATACGATGACTGTATCACCTGCAATATCAGACCCTGCACCTGCCCAGAATCACCCCACACTGTCCAAAACATTTTTCCCCAGCTATTTCCCTCATTTTTGTATAATTCAGAATTACGGGAAATCAGTATTTGAAATTTGGTAAATTGCGAAATTACGCAAAATACAAATTTTATGCAATTATACAATTATTGAAAAGTTAGGGGTTTATATGCAAAATTGCATGCTAGGTGGCCTAATCCTATTGGCTAGACCATAGGTGGGTGGGACCCACCATAAAATCCAAAAATTTCTGCTGGAAAATATCTCAAAAATACAAATTTACCTAAATACCCCTGAACTTCTAGGTATTTACAGAAATGCCATTGCCTATAACCTATATAAACCCTAGCCATTCCTTCATTCAAACCCATCCCACCACCGCCACGGCCACCCTCCACCACCAAACTCACCGCCGTCCTCCCCTCTCCCGAACCCGCCGCCTGCCCGGCCACCTCCGCCGCTCCTCCGCCGGCCAGCGCCCCCGCAAGCCGCTGCTACTGCTGCTGCTGCCAGTGGCTACTGCCACTGCTGCTGCTCCTCCGGCCGCCTCCGGCCAGCTCCGCCGCCGTCCTCCCGCCGGCGACACCGCGTGGGACCCCCCTTGCCACCTGTAAGGTATAAATATACTATACTATACAGAAATACGTATATAAGCTATAATACATGAGTATATGTATATAATATATGTATATATATGTATATATATATGTATATATATATATGTATAAATACTATGTATATTTATATATATATCTATATATATATTATGTTATATATACTATTATTATACAGTATATATTATATTATATATTATACTTTATATACTTATGTATATATATATTATACTATACATATATAATTATATATATATATGTATATGTATTATGTATATATTATATCATAATTACTATTATGTAAATATTTAATTCTGTTAAATATATAAATATATGTGTATACATATATTTATATAATTTGTATATAACATATATATTATACTATGCATTTATTTATTTTTCTGCATTTAAATTCCTGCACCTATATATATATATCTACATATATATATATATATTATGTATATATATTAAATATCAGCTGGATAATACAGCTTAATTATATATAATATATTTTAATTCCTGCAAATGTCATTTCAATTATACAGTGGTCACATGTAGACCCTGCTACTACTTATATTATATTGCTGAATAAATACAGCATTTATATACATATTAAATTCTTGCACTATACTATATACTATAATACATATATTATATATATGTATTTAATTACTGTCCTGTCATTTCAATTTACCTATATATATATATATCAATCAGTGGATATACCCTGAGTATATATGTATTTAAATTACTGTCCTGTCAATTCAATTTATTTATATTATATATATCAGAGGATACACACTATATTTATCGCAGTGGATATACCCTGCTACTATATATTATTGCCTGCAGTTATCTGTTCTATATATATATACTATTATGTATATTATATCTATGCCTACTATATATATATATCTATACTTTATATATGTATATAAATATGTTTTATATTACAGCCTGGATATTCACGAACCCTGTCTATTCTAACAGAAATCAACTTCAGCACTGCCAGTGACCCCCTGTCACCAGCACCTTCACAACTGACTGTAAAATCAGGGTTTCAACACTATCAGGGAGTAGGCAAGTATACCTTGCCAAGTATTGTTTAAATTAAATTGTTGATATCTACTTTGTTCTGAAAATTCATATACCATGATCACCTGAGACTGCCTTGGGTACAGTCAACTGTTATGTTGACATGATATTACAGACTCTCTAACAGTTGAGAGAATATCCTAATATATTCTCCTAGACCCTATCACGAGAACACGCAACATGGTTGCATTTACATATATGGATGTGAGCTGCGTATTTGGTTAGCTACCAGTACGTGTGACCCGCATCACGGATTAGAATAACTCAGGAAATGTACGACTTGACATTTAGTTTCATTGGGATGGGAAAGATAACTAGTTGACGTATGGGACACCCCCTCCACAAATGTTCTATACCTTCGCACCATGCTCCTTGGAGATGGTCGATTGCAGAGTTCCCTGAGTCGGGGGCATACGACACCTATACTAGCCAGTCGCCACGATTGGTGAATTACGTCAGCGTATGTCTAGCCACACATTCCCATGCGTACTACTGGATCTTTACTTGCATTTTTACTTAGTATGGTTAGCACCCTGTATTTATTTTATTTCTTTATTCAGTATTTACATTACATGGCATGTCATTTTTTTGTATCTTGTTACGTCCCACTGAGGACCTGGTTCCTTGCCAGATCTAGATGAGGCTTTCTACCCCACAGTGTACGGGCCTGATCAGGAGGCCAGATGTGCTACCGAGGAGGAGCTCGAGGAGACACCCTCAGAGTAGGCTTGACCCTAGATGCTGCTACCTGGAGATGGAGATGTTTTGATCAGATAGACACTGCTTAGTCTATCTGATTTTTCTGCGCTATTATCAGTTTTTGTAGTAGGCTTGTATTCTCACTAGTTGTGTACTGTATCAGACTCAGTTATATATATATTTCAGCACTTGCTTTTCTGACATTTTGTTGTGGATGAGATAGTTTTACCTGTTCTATACTTGTAGTATTTTAGGACAGCGTAGCACGTCCCTTTGGGTCCATCAAAGTGGATTAAGTCCTTAGTGACGTGTCAGCTGGCCAGTGACACGTGGCCTAGTTCCTGACATTTTTGGGACTGGGGCGTGACAGGTACGATAGTCAAAACATCTAGTCTTCAGCACTACAACATCAAGCTATCCTCAAAACATAGTTCATGATTTTTTTTGATCCCTTCGTTTTATTTCATTGTTACCCAATCACAAGGTACCACTCTAATTTATCCCTTCATTAATTTCCTGTCCCTGAATTACCGATCAATGGTTTTATACAACTCACTAGTTCACAATCAAATACGTGCTCCCCAGTGTTCACCAATGTTCAATTATCAGATTTTTATCACTCAATAAATTAAATCTGTTCCCACAATAATCAATTTGCATTTAATTAGGACGACAACTGAAAATCTTATTTAGTGATTTGAATTCCCATTCATTATTTATGCCTCAAATCCGTCCATCATGCATATATATTCTATGTCCTTATTCGACCCATTTTAAAACCTCCCTTAATTGATTTAGCAATCTTTTAACCATGCGTAATATCCAGAACATTTAGTTATAAAAAAAATACTAAACTCCCTTGCAAACCTTGATCATAAACCCAAATCTACATTAGACCCTAATCTAATGTCATTATAATCCACGTTCACCTTAATTTTCATTAACCTTACTCAACATTATCCTTAATCATCATTAGCCTTAAACAACATTAACCTTAATTATTATTAGCCTTAACATCATTAGCCTTGATCAACATTATCCTTAACCATCATTAGTCTTAACATCATTAATCCTTAATCAACAATATAATCCCTAAAACTAACAGTACACAGCAAAATATATATAAGTGTATAGAGAGGGAGAGGGAATGGTATACCTCTACGAGGCGGGGTGGCGGATCGCTGGCCGGAGCGAGGTGGCACAGGGGATGGCTGGAGTGCGGGCTGCCGGATGGGGGTGCACAGCCCGTGGTGGTGGTGAAGTCTGTAGTGGTGGTAATAGGGAGGAGGTCGGATGATTCGTGGCGGAGGTGGTGGAGATGGAAGAATAAAGGTGGTGGTGATGGATCGTTGGTGACGGGGAGAACGGAAACTCGCCGGAGGGGCGAGCTGCACACTGCCGGCGGGAGACGTCGATGAGCAGCGGTTCATCGGAGTGGCGGGTCGACGTCGGAGAGTAGCTGCACAGTCGTCGAAGAGTAGCTGCACAGTGCCGGCGGCGGGGTTCACTGCACAGTCGGGCGGCGGAGTGGTCACTGCACAGTCGGGCGGCGGACTGAGCGGGACGGCCGGAGTCGATGACCAGCGGAGTCGGGTGGGGGAGTGACCGCGTCGGCCGGAGTTGGTTCAGTCGGTCGGGGAGAACCGCAGTGTCGCCGGATGGGTTTCACAGTGGACCGGAGTGGCTGCCTAGCCGGATCGGCCGGCGTCGGTGCACAGGCCGGGCGGGGGTGGGCTTCGCACAGTCGAAGATGGTGCTCGGCTGGGATTAGCTTTGCCTGGCCGAGGTTGGCTTGGCTTGGTCGAGGTTGGGTTTCTTCAAGGAAGAAGGAAAAGAATGAGAAAAAGAAGAAGAAGAAGAAGAAAAGAAAAATATGGCTGTGGGTTTAGTATAGAGGTGAGGAGAGAGAGAGGGGGGTTTCCAATGCTTCCTTGGGATTAGGGCCGGTTTGGGGAGTGGTGAGGGTGATGTGATGGTTTTATAGGATAGTGTGTGGGGATTGGAGGGTAGAGATCATTCCATGTAGAATGGATAGATAGGATTTAATATGGAGAGAATGGGGTTTCTCCATGAGGGAATAAGGGGATTGAGATTGGGACCCTATTTTGGGACCCTCTCAATTATTCATGACCAATAGGATGTTGCCAACAATTTAATAATTGCGACTAAGCCCCCGTAAATTCGGGAAATTGTATGGACACATGAAATGAAGCAAAAATTGCGGAAAAAAATATATTTAAAAATTGTCATGGTGAGGGGGTGTTGCGCGTTAGGTGCGGGTCTAATTAGAAGAGCATTGGAATTAATTTAGGATTTAAAATGAGATTTACAAAGTTGGTAATTCCAATTTAAATAGAGATAACGCGTCCCGCGAATTTAATTTAATTGGGGCCCGTGGGGTCAAAATCCAGAAATGACGCAAAGGCCAAAAATGGTGGGAGCTTGGAGTCAGTCTTGGACCCTTTAGTTGGTCCGGCTCAACGGGTTAAGTTGGTACCCCAAAATCGAGGGTAACGACACAGGTGTCCGACACGGAATTAATTATGGGTTACGATTTTCGGAATGTTGCGCAATTAATTTAGAGTACACAAAAATTGATTTTAACAGTCAGAAAAGTCCAGTGCCTGATTTGGCGAGTTGAGTCGGAAGTACAATAATTGTACGGAATTTATGGGCTGATAATGGGCTCCGAATAATTAGACAAAGATAGGGCGCGCCACGGGTTTTAAATTAATTGGATTAAAATTCCAGGTAAATTTCCTCTACTCTAAACCTCAATTTCTTCTATCAAAATTTTTCCTGGTCCACTCTAACTATCTACAGAATAAATCGAGGGGGTTTACATGTCCGGCCCGGTCGGTTAGGCAGTCGACCCAGTCCGGACCCGTGATTCGGTCTGCGGTGGACCGGGACGAACCGGTCTGGGTCTGGGCCGGTTCACGGTCGGGCCGGACCGGTCCAATTTTTTTTAAATTTTAAATTTTTAGTTTTTTAATTTTTTTTTACGTTTATTTATATTATATATATATATATATATATATATATATATATATATATATATATATATATATATATATTATTTGATAAAAGTTAATAAATTCAACTTAAAATTTTTAGGTTTTCTGTTACTAAGTTATTTTTGTATAATTTAAAATTTATAAGTTATTTGTTAGTAAAAAAAAATTCTATAATTTATGTACAAATTTATATAAACATTAAGTAAGAAAAATATATTTGATTTCTTTATATCGATATTTATATAATTTTAAGTATAAATTAAAATCTAAATATTTATAAGTTGAAATAATTTGTTATTAGTTATATAAATTTAAATAGAAAATTATTCTTTCTATAATTAAAATTTTTAATGTAAACAATACTAACTAGTCTTACAAAAATACAGTTAACACTTAACTGAGAAAAACAAAATTATTGAAGATAATTTTTAATATATATTATTTTTGTTACATAAGTCATGCAACCTATATTTGTGTTTCAGCTTCTCAATCTCTCTTCCAAATTTATTTATAATACTACAAATAAAGTTTGTAGAGAGACTGAAAGCTGAAACTCAAACATAAGTTACAATTATGTTTAAATATATCTATGACTTATTTAACAATAGTAAAATATATTAAAATTGATACATTTTTTTTAAGAAAATACAACATTACTAGATATCTATACACATTTTCAGATGTATGCGTAGCTTCCTTGTACCACAGTTATGATCCCATTTGAGTCATTTTCTATAATGCAAGCATTCAACAAGAACTCTATTCAAATATCTTCTTTCCGTATCGTTCTCATTGTAAACTACGATAAAATATTGATGCCAAATTTTTTATTCAAACTCTAGTTGCAGTGCGGATTGAGGTTACGGTACTGGTTGAGATTGCGGTGCGGGTTGAAGTTGCTGATCTTCCGGTTGCTGTTGTGGTTGCTCATTTTTCATGATAGTATATAGTCTCTTTAAACTAGATTGCTTCTAAATTTTGTAAGAGAGAGGAAATAAATTTTGTAAGAGGGAAGAAATTGTGTTGTGTTTAATTTTCATGAATTATGGGCTATTTATACGAATATTTTGGGACTAAATGACCCCAAATATCCTCAAAAAATAGTTGTTATAATGGGTATTTTGGTCATTTCTAGAAAAAATGACCAAAATATCCCTAAAAAGGTCAAAAATCTGTCACTAAAACGGAAGTATTTTGGTAAAAATATCCCACAACTGATATATTCTAAAAAAAAAAAATCGATCGAACTGGACCTGAACCGGGCCAGTCCGTAATGGATCTGGCCCGAACGGGACAACTAACGGGCCGGACCGGACCGGACTTGCGGTTCGGATCCTCCAACCCAGCCCGGAACCGCGGGGTGGGGAGTGGGCTGGAGAGGGCCGGTCCGTTGACCTGGTCGAATCTGGACTGGGTTCCGGACCGCCCATCCATTCTAACACCTTAAAGTTTAGGTAAATTATAAGCTCAGTCGCAAAGTAATTTATTTTTGCACAATTTATGTCCTTCTTAGGGGCTTAGATTTTGTATTTATATTTTATTCATTTCGAATGGAGGAAAACTGTAGAAAATTTTAGTGACGAGTTTCGTCTTTAAGTAACAAAATTGGAATTTAATTTTTGATTTTTAGTGACCAAATTTAGCTTTTACTGGCAATTTTTTTTAAATTTTTTCATGTTAGCGAAAACAACATTCTCAGAAGAAAAAAAAAAATACAAATTTTATGCTATTTGAAAGGACGTAAATTTATAAAAAAAATTACATCCTTCTAAAGGACGTATGTATTGAAACTGAGTTTGCAATTTTTCTAAACCTAATATCTTTTATGCAATTAAAAAAAAGTATGATGCTCTGCATACAATTTTCTGTTCCGTAAATTTTGAGAGAAGCAAGCAAACAAGTGACGTACTGCTGCTGCTGCTGCTGCTGCTGCTGCATCTGTGTTGTGACAAAATCATCAGGAATGGAGGAGGGGGAAGACTTATGGAGCTAGCAACCATACTGACTTTTTCTTCTTCTGCGTGTCCATATTCCTTTTTGAGTGCTGCTGTTGAATTATGGGATGGGTGTACAGTGACAGTACGTAGAGAGCACAGAGAGGGAGGAAAAAGGCTTGCATGTCAAATACTTTATGGGTTTGTTGTCAGTCACACACGTGAGAAAGCTTCTTCCCCTCCCTCCCATTTAGAACTGAGGGTTTGTTTTCCTACCATGTATTACATTGATATTCAGGAACTCGTGACTACGTGTACCTATTTCTATTTGAATTATCGAATTTGAGTGAATCTTATAGTTACCGAAAAGAGATATAAGATTTCGACTGGGTAGTAAAAGATCAGTGGATCAAACCACGGAGATGAATTAAAAACTAAAATTTTAAAAATAAATAAATTGAATCGTGTCCATTCCCACGAATGTCCTTTATCATAACCAATATGCCATGACCCCACAGACTATTTCTATTTGAATTAACAACTTAAATCCTGCTTGCAAGACATCTAAGTCAAGAACTATAACAATCATCCGTAACTACATGTAGAGATTTTGGAATTCATCGCTGACAATATATATATATATATATATATATATATATATATATATATATATATATATATTTTCTGCTAATTTATGAGTTTTAATGTTAATTACACTAATGATATTCCAACTATAGAACTATAATATTTTTAGCATCTTAATTTTTCACTGTTCGATTTTGGCATCTCAAATTCATAATTTTTTTTTTTGAAGCACAATTCGTCAATTTTGAAGCTCTAGACAACTTTAAAAACCTATATTATAGTACAAAAGGATAATTTAAATACTTGTATGGTCAGATATTATTTTGAATTAATGGTCCTGATATGCGTCAAAATTGACGAAAGATGTCTCAAAAAATTAATTTATAAAATTGGAATACTAAAATCGAACGGTAAAAAATAAATGTGCCAAAACATTCAAACATCGTAGTTGGAATGCCATTAAGATAATTTAGTCTAATATTATTTGGAATTCTCAATTCCAAATATTCTCTAATGCAAACTAGACATGCATGGTTGTAGGAAGGAGAACGAAGAGGCTAGGTTGCAGAATTTGTGAAACGAGTAGCTAGCTAGGTCTCGACTGATTAGTAGACTACAATAATTATGCAATTCCCTACTATATAGCTTAAGCTCTTGCCATGAGCCTAGCTTCTTGCTGTCCTTCGTTCCTTCCTCCAGCCAACGTCTCATTCAAAGTCACAATCAACATATTTAACTTCAAGATAAAAGGGCTGATTTTATTTAGTCTCTATAATGAATTATGCTTCCCATACAAGGGAAGAATTAGAAAAAGAAAAAACTAATTAAAATTAAATACAGTCCAAACAATCAGAAATACATTATTTGATATTATAATATTCATGACAAATTAAAAGAATACTTATATATATATATATATATATATATATATATATATATATATATATATATATATATATATATATATATATTGTTAGTCCCGATGCTTAATCAAAGATGGATAAACAGGACCAGGAACAGAGGTTATCGCCTCTGCTTAATCCTGAAGAAATCGAGATTAAGGGTTCACCCAACGGGTTCCCTCACTGACTATATCCACTATAATGAATCTCGATTACAACTTCCAATTTTGATTACAATAATAAGAAAAATAACTTTGTTCTTCCTTACAATCGCAGTTGTAACCGGACAGAACAAATTACAACTTGCAGAAGAGAAAGAAAAGAAGACATAAGAACTCTGCTTGTTGGGGTGATGATTCCAGAAGAATTCTGCTTGCTGGGGTGATGATGATTACCGTTGCTCAAAGCAAGATTCGTCCCCACACGATATGCTTCTAGCACTACCAGAAAAAGTCAAATTAGCGACGTCTAAAAACGTCGCTAAATAACAATAAATCGTCGCTAATTAGGTTTAGCGACGTAATTAGCGACGTTCTGAAGCAGTCGGAAAACACCAAGTCGCTAAAACAAAAAACGTCGCTAAACGTCGCTATACCGACGTTTTTTAGCGACTTTAATGTGTCGCTGAATTTAGCGACGTTTTGCGACGCCAAGTCACTAAAAAGCGACGTTCATTAAAGTCGCTAAACGTCGCTGATTAGCGACGTCAATCGCGACGTTACACCGACGTCTTTAATGACCTGGCTATACTTGCCATGTCAGCAACTGGCGACGCTTAGCGACGACTTTAGCGACGTCATTAGCGACGAACTTAGCGACGTTTTACAGTGTCGCTGATTAGCGACGTAATTAGCGACGTAAATTAACGTCGCTAAGCGTCGCTACACGTCGCTAATAACGTCGCTAATTTAAAAAAAAAAATAAAAAAAAATTTTCCAGAATCAAATATTGGTGATTCCCTGCAGTTTTACAGCATCTTCATCATACACACCAACATGATTCAATCTAGTTAACTATATAATCCAATTAAATTAAAAACCACAAGAAGTATCAATCCAATTAAATGTGGATAACTATATAATCCAATTAAATTAACTAAAAAATTCAAGACCACAAGAAGCATCATACATCATGTCTATTGTTGAAGTACCAATAATTCATAAATAATAATAAAAATAACTAGACTACTACGGATCTGCAGGAGGCTGACCAGCGGCGCGCTTCAAGGATAACAACTCCTCATACTCGTCCCGTGGAATCGACACCGATGTCGATGGAGAAGGCAGTGACGTCGGTGGCGGCCGTGCCCGCTCCAAGTCTGCGAGTCGCTGGTTGTAAGAATCCAGGGTAGATAACAGCCTCGTACTGCTATCACCCATTGAATCATGCATCCTCGTCAGGTTCTCGCCCATCGATAGCTGTGACGCATGCATCCTCGTCAGCTTCTCGCCCATCGATAGCTGTGACGCCTGCAGCTCCATGATGTTGCGATCATTGGAGGCTCTAATATCATTTGTCAATTCTCGTAGCTCCGTCATGCTGCGGTCGAGCATATCCAATCGTGCGATAAGCATCGGATCGTCCGCCTGCGGCTGGGACCGGGATTGGTCCTCCATACTTCGCAGCAAGTCGTCACGGAGAGACGCAATCTGACGGTCAACGGCCTCCTGGACGGCCTCCTGGACTCTGGCCGACGACTGCGAGGGCTGCGACTGCGAGGGGTGTGTGGAATGCACAGCTGTCGGGGAGGCCCTAGATGACTGCGTCGCAACCAGGGCGCCATAGGAGCCCGTACCGTAGTACGTACCCCTCTGGAGACCACCAGCTGCGGTCACCCACAGGTCGTCCGCCGACGGAGATGGACCGGGCTGCGACGAAGCACCAGCCTCTCCAGGTGTAGGTGCACTAGCAGTCGCCCGCTCACGAAGCCTAAGATACTCGGCCTAGAAAAGGTTTGGAAACTCAATAATTGCCTAAGTTATATTAAAATAAACACAAAGTAAAGTAATACTTACATAGGTCTGTGAGGCCCTCTCATCAATGAGATTTTCGTCCTTGCGATGGGTGGCCAAGAAGACGGTCACCATGTTTGCATCCTCACCCCTCTGTACCTGTTAAAAATATATTTTTTATTACTAAACTTAAATATTTTTTCCAAGTACCATTTTATGGTACTTATATTAAAATAATATATTTTAAAAGAAAAAACATACCAAACGACGGAAATGTTCCGTCATCGGAATCGAGCCACCACACCACTTGGCAGCATTCTGCCTAGCCGCCTTGGCCTTCTTAGACCTTTCCTTGTAGCTCGGATCGTCGAATCTAGCCCTCATCGCAGTCCACTGCTCAGGCGTGATCCAACCTTGGATCGGTTTTCCAGCACGATCACGAGCCTTCTGGTCATCCAGAGCATCTCGGATAAGCTTGGCGGCAACGGTAGGAAAGAGCCGCTCGATCAACTCGGCCCGGTGCGGAGGATAAAAATACGTTTGCTACAATAAATAATTCATTAAGTTAGCATCACGAATATGCATAAATTAGAGGATTTATTTAATATACTTTTACCTGGAAGTGCGCAAACCAGAACGCCTTCCTCTCCTCCGGAGCCTCAGAGTAGTTGATCCAAGGGCCACCGTAGTTGTTCCTCAGAAATTGGCCCAGGCGTCTCTGAACCGACGATGGACGATATCTATACAGAAATAATAATTTAGATTACTGAAAAAGTCAATATACGATGAATAAAGAAAAACACAAATATATACTAAACCATCTAATTGACTTACTTTGTACCGTCGGCCCAAATCTCTGTCCTCGTCTCCTCCGGTGGTGCGCATGGAGGATCTTGCTGATGCTGGGACAACGTCGGCACGACCTCCTCTATATGCTCATCAGTCTCCATGGTTCCGTCAGCAGGAGGAACGCTGGACGAGGGAGTACTATCACGAGTACTATCACGCCTGGAACTACTCGTCCCAGGAGTGATGCCACGCAACGTCGTCACAGTCGGAGATGTGGCTGCTCGATATACTGGAGTACTGGGCGACGATGATCCGGAACCAACAGTAGGCAGTACCGGAGTGGCACTCTGTCTACCTCGGGACCTGCCGAATCCTCCGCGTCGTCCTGTCATATCTGATAACAACATATGATGAATATAGAGAAACACAAATATATACTACATTCTACAGTCAAAATGTGATACATATCTCAAAGCATTATACAGTCAAAATATAATACATATATTCGTTAATGTCAAAATGTGATACATATCTCAAAGCATTATACAGTCAAAATATAATACATATATTCGTTAATGTCAAAATGTGATACATATCTCAAAGCATTTTACAGTCCAAATATAGTTACATTCTACATGGAATATTTTATATTTTCAATCATCTTCAGAAAATTTATCTTGTTCGCCTTCCTCGTCCTGCTCTTCCTCTTCCTCGTCTTCACTTTCATCTACTTCGTCCTTTTCGGATAATTCTACATCTTCTACATTATTACTCATGTAATGAGTAACTTCCGTTGAGTCCACATCTACAATATTTGTTACAAGAGGTAGATCGTCCTCCTGATAAGCTATTTCGTCAATGTTAAAGGTATTTCTAGCTTTAGTCTTGCATACTGCCCACCAATCCGACCTCGCTGTCCCCCGTCTAGGATAAGTTGTGAAGTACACGAGCTGAGCCTGACTTGATAGGACAAATGGTTCGTAGCCTTGATATCTACGCTTGTAGTTTATATCCACAAGGCCATGCTTGTCAATTTTCCAACCTTGATCTTGAATCGGATCGAACCATTCACACCTGAATAGCACGATATTAGCAGGTTCTGGGCCATAATTATATGTCAACTCCACAATCTCTCGTAAGATGCCAAAAAAATCATTGCCCGGATTGACGTCTTTGTAGTTTGTAGATTTGATACACAAACCACTATTTTTCGTGGAATCAAGATCCAGAAAGCTGTCTTTGATAGGAGCATTTGTTGACTTGAACCTGAACCCATTCACACAGAAACTTGGCCATATTTTTACGGCAGTAATTGGTCCCTTGGCTAGAGTCCTAATAGATTCAGTCTCGGATGATATTAGACGATCGACCTAAATACCAAAGTAGCGATGGTAAGTTATTTGTTTTACAAGTGCAGAAATAAAAAGTAATTACCAAGTATCTTACATATGCGCTCAACCAAGAAGGAAAATGGCATCTCATTTCTTGTTCTACTTCTTCGTCTGTTATGTAGGGTCTAACCGACCTTAACTCATCATTATATGTGCTGAAAAACAATGATGCAACTGCTAATTAGTAGCATAATAGTATCTTATACTATTACATTGAGATGATGTAAACATGGACGTATTAATTACTTACCCCTCTAGCTTCTCCACTTCATCCTCGTCGCAATTGAGTAATATATACAATTGAGCAGCCCTTAGCTCATCGTCATTCAAATATCTCTTCTTCATTTTTCCCGAAGGCTTTCCGGATGCATTGAATACTTTGAGTATTGCATCATTAGATTCCTTATATGCGTCGTCGTTTCTGGGAGCTTTATTCCTATTAGTAGCAACATGCGGTTTGAAATACGTCGAGCAAAAGTTTGTAATCTCCTCGAGAACATAAGCTTCACAAATAGATCCTTCAACCCGTGCCTTATTTTTCACCTTTCTCTTTAGGTGATTCAGATGACGCTCGAAGGGGTACATCCACCGATAACCGATAGGACCACCAACACGTGCCTCATAGGAAAGATGAATTGGCAAATGCTCCATAGAGTCGAAGAATCCTGGAGGAAACACCTTCTCGAGCTTACATAGTGTTACCGCAATGTCCCTCTCTTGCTTTTCTAGACGATCGACGAGCAACTTAGTACAACAAAGATCTCTGAAGAATATGCTCAGCTCTGTCAATGGGTCCCAAACGACCTGCGGTAAGAATTCCCGAAATGCAATCGGAATTAACCTCTCCATGAATACATGACAATCGTGGCTCTTCATACCTACTAGTTTGTTCTCCTTGAGGTCGACGCATCTTCTCAAGTTCGACACGTACCCGTCTGGAAACTTTAGACCCTGAATCCACCTACAAAGTCTACCTTTATCCTCTTTATCCAGTGAGAAAACTGACTTAGGTTGCTTTAACTTTCCATTCTCCTCCTCTATCAGATGCAATGCAGGACGTCTACATATGTCTTCTAAGTCCAACCTGGCCTTCGGATTATCTTTCGTCTTCCCCTTTACATCCATTACAGTATTAATTATGTTATCAAACACATTCTTCTCGATATGCATGACATCAAGGTTATGTCTGATCAGATTGGTGCTCCAATATGGCAGATCCCAGAATATACTCCTCTTCGTCCAGTTATGGGTGCGACCAAATCCGTCATACTTGTACCCCTTAGCAGGCTCTTCGATAGCACTTGGTAAATATTTTACCTCTTCCCATATCGTGCATCCGGGCCACCTTGGAGGTGGATTGGCCTTCTCCACAACTCCCGCACGAAAAGCATTCCGATTCCTCCGGTACGGATGATCCTTCGGCAAAAATTGTCGATGACAATCGAAGAAGCACGGTTTGCCTCCGTGTTTCAAACGGAAAGCCTGAGAACGGTCCATGCAATACGGACATGAGAGACGACCATGGGTGCTCCATCCCGATAACATTCCATAGGCCGGAAAGTCGTTGATGGTCCACATAAGTGCTGCCCTCATCTGAAAATTCTGCTTTCTAGAAACATCGTACGTGTTGGCACCTACTTCCCACAGCTGATTCAACTCATCTATCAAAGGCTGTAAGTACACATCGATGTTCCTCTTCGGATTGTTCGGACCCGGGATAATAACGGTTAGGAACATATACGGAGTCTTCATGCACATCCAAGGCGGTAGATTGTACGGAGTGACGATCACAGGCCAACACGAATACTGGGAGCCCGAAAGTCCGAATGGGGTAAAACCGTCAGAGCAGAGCCCCAATCTGACATTACGCGCTTCCTCGGCAAAATGTGGATACTCTCGATCAAAGTGCTTCCATGCTTCTCCATCGGATGGATGATCTAATACTCCTTCGATCTGTTTTTGCCTGTGCCAACTCATGTTTTCTGCAGTCTCCTTAACCATAAACAACCGCTGCAACCGCGGCGTCAAAGGCAAGTAGTGCATCGAATCGGTAGGCTTCCTTGCACCGACAGACTTTCCTCTAACAGTGGCCTTGTAGCGATCAGCACCACAGAATCTACACGCATCTTCATCCTTGTCGTCTTTGTAGTACAACATGCACCCATTGCGACATGCATCAATTTTCTCGTATCCCATCCAAAGCGATCTCACCATCCTCTTAGATCGATAGAAGTCTTTAGGCAACTTTGCACCCTCGGGCAAGATCTCTATAATCAAATCGAGCAGTCGATTATAGCATTCTTGCGACATGTTAAAATCGGACTTGATGCTCAATAATCTTGTAACCATCTCCAACGGTGAATGGTCCTCACAACCAGGATATAGTGGAGTCCTTGCATTCTCAAGCAACTCCATAAACTTTGCAGCATCGGCATTCGGTGCCTCCTCAGCTGCATCATAATTGTCTGGATTGAAACTAGGTCCTGCCGCATCATAATTGTCAGGATTGAAACTAGGCCCCGCCGCATCATAATTGTCAGGATTGAAACTAGGCCCCGTCGCATCATAAACCATGTTCACCAACCCGTCATCGTAAGCATCATGGTCTTGGACATCCATATACGGCTCCACATAGGGCTCCGACTCTGATGCTAGAGATACAAGTTCTCCGTGCGCGGTCCACTGATAGTAATTCGGCGTAAAGCCCTTCGAGTATAAATGATATGTAACTTCCACTTCTGGATGATATTTCCTGTTGCGACATCTCACACATGGACACTTAATTTTGGTACCGTCCATGTACTGAGGGAACGCCTTGGCGAACTGCAGGAACTGCTGTACACCCTCAATGAATTCATCCCGTACACCGCACATGTCATCAGGATGACGGTTGTACATCCACGAACGATGACGCAGATAGTAATTCATATCCATTTCTAGATACTTCTGCAAAATTGACAGTATGTATCATATAAATCATTACATGCAAAATTAACTTCTGTGTCTGTGTCAGTGTCCGTTATTGGAAAAGCAGTATATATATATATATATATATATATATATATATATATATATATATAACATTACCCAAATAATATCTTAATACCACTTTACTACTATACCTTAACCCACTTCAGTGTCAGTGTCCTGATTTTAGTGTAGTAGGCTCCAGCCGAAGCCAATAAGTTTCTTGAGATGCATGTCCTTAATGATGCATGCTGCGATGATATCTTTGCTCCATTAGAGGCTCTTCATACTGCTAGCTAGTGATTTCAGTAAGTGTTGAAATTAATCCTTTATTTATTTAAGCTGATTTGTAAGTTTCGTTTAGCTAATTCAACTGTTATAGTCATATTATTTAGACCATTAGGCACTTCTTGAAACTGGCAGTAGGGTGAGGAACTGAGATACATAACTCCGCAGTACTTTGCTTTCGGCAATTAACCCCTATATATATTGGGAGTGGAACGAGGAAGTAGCTAGAGCTCAAAATTCTTGGGGCACAATTAAGGACGGTTGCTTAGATCATACACTTCCTGGTCGAATAATTGGCGTTCTAATTAATTTGATCACATGATCAGTTGTTGTACGAATATTCAGGAATTAGTTCTAATTTGTTCACCCAATGTACGTAGTCATGACATATGAACATGGATTCAATAATAGCCATCATTTTTTCCCCTCCTCCATTGGACCAATGAATAGTAACCACAAAATCAAACAATTAGTATGTATGTATGTATGTATGTATATATATATATATATATATATATATTTATTGCAAAAGTGCAAATAAATACACTTATGTTCTTTCTTTCTTATTCATCGATCCATATTATTTATTTATTTTATACTTGAAAGAAGAAATTAAAATCTGATCTCTACATGATCGCACATGCATGAACATTGTCAAAAAACCTAACCCTAACACTAACCCTAACCCTAACCCTAACCCCATGTCAAAAAACCTAACCCTAACCCTAACCCTAACCCCATGTCAAAAAACCTAACCTTAACCCTAGGTCCAGATCAGTGTCTGTGTCAGTGTGTGTGTGTGCCGTGTCTGTGTCTGTGTCAGTGTCAGTGTGTGTGTCGTGTTTGTGTCAATGTCACATGTGTCCTGTGAGAGAGAGAGAGAGAGAGAGAGAGAGAGTATACCTTGCCGGAGTAGTCGCGGTCGACGGAGCTGGGGAGGGGGGGGGGAATATGTTTTCGAATCGAAATTTCAACTGACGGGGAAAAAGGAAACCGACCCCCAATTAACCAAATTTTAGCGACGTTTAGCGACGTCCAATAAAAATGTCGCTAAATTAAATATTTGCGACGTAAAGGACGTCGCTAAACACGTTGCTAAATATTTTGAGTTTAAATGTCGCTATATACGTCGCTAAACGTCGCTAAATTAGACATATTAGCGACGTTTAGCGACCTTAATTGAACTTATAGCGACTTATCTTTTAAAATCGTATTAAAAGTCGCTAAACGTCGCTAACTGTCGCCATTTAGCGACGTCTAGCGACGTGTTTATAATGAGTCGCTAATTAGCGACGTTTCTTTTGACGTCGCTAAAATACGTCGCTAATCCCGCTTTTTCTAGTAGTGTAGGAACCAATAAGTTCTGAATAGAACTACTGGAACACTCGTCGTCACCTCTTATGGAACTCGCACGAACTCCTCTGGACTCCAATGGCAGCAGCAAAACCTCTCTTCGTCTCTCAATTTCGACGTAAATTCTCAAAGGGGCTACAAAAAGAGTATTTATAGGCATAGGGTGGAAACCCTTATCCAAAATATGGCCACTAATAAGTTACAAAAAGATAGGAACATATTAAATTCAAATTCCACAAAAATCGGATTTGCATTAAAGATCATATCTTTCCATAACTGATTAAATCCGTAATCTGCGGAAGCGTGCGCACAAAGCAGCGCATACAACGCTGCGTGCAAACAGCGCGGACAAAGCCGCGTGTAAAATTCAACGCGCATAAAGCCACGCGCATAAGGCCGCGCGTACTCTCTAGCGTGCACTCAGCCTCGCGTACTCAGCCCCGTGCACTCTGCCGCGCGCACAATACACTGCGCACAAACGCCTTGCGACGATACTGTCATGCTAAGTGCAAAGTGCGCCAACAAAGCGCAACTTTGTGCCATTGAGCCCGAGTCTGAGTCTGAATCGCTAAGCCCCTTCCTAAGGAAATTTTCCCAGGAGAGTGACAAAAAGATAAATGCTTTATTTGAAGAGTTATTACATTTTTCTCCTAAAAAATAATCCCACATGACACCCACATGTGCTCCACCATACCCCATGTGCACACCTCAACACATACAAAGTATTATATTGAGATATCCACTTGGTGGTGTAGCCATTGTGGGACTTTCACTAGTCCAAAGGTAAGACACCAACAATCTCCCACATATCTCAATATATGGGTTGAGCATTCCCCACAGTGACTGTCCATCATGCATTAGAATAGATGTCGCTTACGACTTGAATCTTTCCGGATGGGTCAAATAATAGTACGATACAAGAATGGACTAAACCTTGAATTCTGCACCATAGTTGTAATTCTTCCCACTCACACCATGACATCAACTGTGCTTTCGGTTGCACATTAAAGGCCCTGTGCCCGCCTGGTTTTGGTGCATGTATATTAGGCGTATACAAGCTTACCCTCAAGAGATGACCTATATCTCTTTTCATATATTATATGTGAGTTTTTTAAAGAGTCCTGGCATGAAGCCTTGCGCTTCCTTACGGTGCTACGATGCTATGACATGGCCCAATGCCTAGGCTACACCTCATCATGGAGTCATACTATGGTAGCATGAGGACACTATCCTCTTTGTAGTGCCATACTAATCAACATGAAGCCTTGTGCTCCCTTGCAGTTTTATGCCGTTGTGACATGGCTCGCGTAGTTAGGCTTTACATCCTTTACCTCTTGGTGGTGTCACACCACTATAACATGAGGTAACTGGCCTCTTTGTAGTGCTGTCTACCACTCTTCGTTCAACAACATTAGGCTACTTGCCTATTTGCGCTACTACGCCGCTGTGACATGGCCCGAAGCTGAGGCTTTACCGTCTCGAGGTACCTCATGTGGCTTCACCCTACTGTAGCATGGAGTATTCCTTTGTAGTGCTGCGCTACCCGTGCTTCTGTAAAGCACGTCGAACATTCAAAATGTTCGAGAAATCATTAAGGCGTCTTATCCATCCTCCCACAGGACTTGTTCTATGCAAAGAACAAATAGTAGACAACAATGGTTATGGGTTTGTAATCCCTCAATGTCTCATAGGACTACTCACTATTCCTGATATTCTCGTAGTCAATGAACCTTCTTTAAAAAAAAGTTAGATGCCTAGTAGTTTTCTTTTTAAACTAATAGCATAAAATTTTATGGTAGAATTACAAAGACACAATATAATAATGTCTTCAAGCCCATTTTGATTTATGTGTCATCGACTAGCTGGCACTTGAGACCTTTGGTGAACGGATCTGCCAGATTCTCCTGGCTTCGAACATCAATCACGGCAATGACTTAAGTCTTGATAAGATTATTCACTGCTATGTGCCTCAATCGCACAGTCGTCTTTTTACTATTGAAGAGATTATTTGATGCCACCACTGCAGTCGCCTAGTTGTCGCAGAAAATCGGTACCGTCGGAACCTGCACACCAACCAATAGAAGATCATACATGAGCACTCGAAGCCATTCCGCTTCATCCATTATAGCCTCCAGTGATAGAACTCAGATTCTATTGAGGAATGAGAGAGCATAGTCTATTTTTTGACTTCCACGATATAGAAGCTCTAGCCATGGAGAAGATGTGTCCTTCTGTAGACATTTCTCTCTCTAATTCTGAATACCAGCTTGCATCATTGAAGCCTTCCACTACTGTCAGATAATCGTTGTAGTGCAATGCATACTTCTGAGTCCTCCTGAGATATCCCATCACTCTCTTCACAGTTTTTCATTGTTTAATACATGGATTGCTCGTAAACTGACTCAGCATCACCATGACAAAAGCTATGTCAAGCCTTATGGAAGTTATTGCATACGTCAAACTTTCGGTGACGTATGAGTACTCCAGCTGCCTTACACTTTTCCTTAGATTTGGCTTCAGCTTCTTGTCATACCTGTACAGAGTATCGATCCCAAGTAGATCCTGACATCCATAGCATGTGAGCATCTTCTCAATGTAATGAGACTGTGACAGCGCCACTCCAGTATCCGTCTGGATGATCTTTATCCCCAGGATAAAATTATCCTCCCCCAAGTCCTTCATACTGAACTTGGATGAGAAATTTTTCTTTGTCCTCATGACATATTCTAAATCTGTGCCCAGGATTAGCTTGTCGTCAACGTACAGACAAACGTAACTCCTCTCCCGTCAGCGAACTTTGTGTAAACACACTTGTCCGTCTCACTGACCCTGTAGCCGTTTGATCTTATGACTTTATCAAACTTCTCATGCCACATCTAGGGAACTTGCTTCAGACCGTATAATAATTTTACTAACTTGCAGACTTTGTCTTCAATTTTCTTGATGATAAATCATTCTGGCTTTTGCATGTAAATTACTTCGATCAACTCTTCATTCAGGAATGATATTTTAACTGCCATCTGATTAATAACTTGCTTGTGAATTGCGTTGAGAATAATCATCATCCTGATGGTTGTCATCCGTGCTACTGGAGCATATGCGTCAAAGTAGTCGATCCCTTGCTTCAAAGAAAAACCCTTTGGCTACCAGTCTTGTATTGAACTTGTCAACAGTTCCACCGACCTTCATATTCTTTTTAAACATCCACATGCATCCGATTGGTTTAGCTCCTTCAGGTAGATCGATCAATACCCAAGTGTTATTAGAGGTTGTTGAGTCATGCTCACTATTGATAGCTTTTCCCCAAAAGACAACATCTCTGATCTTAAGCGGATCTGCTTCCACATAATCGGTGACAAAATCCTCTCCGAAGTCTTTATGTCTCCTTACTCGCTTTGAGACCGGTTCTGCGAGTTCTGGTTCGAACGTTGTATCTGTAATAACAACTTCATCTTGGACTACATCTTCATTAGAAGCTTCAGCCTCCTGTGCACTAATACTATTATCCAAAATGTTCGCGAGAACGATGTTCTTGTGCCTTATAAATTTATCTTCAAAGAATTTTGCGTCGCAAGATTCAATGATATAATTTGATTTAACATCAAGAAACCTTCAAGCATCACTCTTCTCAGTATATCCCAGGAAGATTGTCACGCCCCAGTCCCAAAATATAAGGAACTAGGCCACGTGGCATTGGCCAGTTGACACGTCACTAAGGGTTTAATCCATTTTAATGGACCCAAAGAAACGTGCTACGCTGTCCTAAAATACTACAAGTTTAACATAGGTAAATCTAATCTCATCCACAAAATATATCAATGAACATGGGAATAAGTGCTGAATATATATAATGCTAAGCCTGAATGTCATAGTACAAAACCAGATAATGTCTTGTGGAAATAATCCACTATAAAAGATAAAGAAGTACTGAAAATAAGATAGACTAGAGTATCGTCTATCAATATAGGTAACTCCAGCTCCAGGTGATCTAAAAGTTCAGGCAGACTCTGTGGGTAGCTCTTCTAGCTCCTCCTCGGTAGCATATCTGGTCTCCTGTCCAGGCCCATATACCGTGGGGTAGAAGGCCTCATCTAAATCTGGAAGAGAACCAGGTCCTCAGTGGGACATAACAAGATACAGAAAAACAACATGCCATGTATGTAAATACTGAATAAATAAATACAGGGTGCTAACCATCTAAGTGAATGCAAGTAAAGACCTTGTAGTACGCATGGAAAAGTGTAGGCTAGACATATGCTGACTTAATTCACCAATCGTGGTGACTGGCTAGTATATGTGTCATATGCCCCCTGACTCAAGGGCACTCTGCAATCGACCATCTCCGAAGAGCATGGTACGAAGGTATATAAAACTCAAGGAGGGGGGTATCCCATACGTCTACTAGTTATCTTTCCCGCCCAATGTAACTAATGCCAAGTCGTAACTATTCCTGAGTTTTCCTGATTTTATGCTAAGCCGTGATGCATGTCACATGTATTGGTAGCTAATCAAATACGCAACTCGCATCCCAATATGTATTGCAACCTTGTTGCGTGTTCCCGTGACAGGATCTAGGAGGATATTAGGATACCCTCACAGTTGTTGGTAAGTCTGTAAGGACTAAGTTATTTATACTACGTGTCAACGTACTTGTTGACGGTACCCGAGGCAATCTCAGGTACACACAGTCATATGAAGTTCAGGAGAATTAGCATATAACAATATTTAATATTTAAACAGTAAACTTGGCAAGGTATACTTGCCTACTTCCTGAGTGTGTTGAAAACCTGTACTTGCAATCAAGTCTGGGGGGTCCTGTGACAGGGGGTCACTGACTGTGCTGAAGATGTACTCTGTTCAAGACGTACAGGGTTCGTGAATTTTATTTAAAAAAATAGGTACATAATATAATAGTATATATATACTTATGTAAATATATATAGAAGGCATAATATATATATATAGTCATATATATATATACATATAGATATAGTATTTATATAACATAAATATATATAGATATTTATATAGCATATGATAATAAGTATTAAAACATATGTATATATATATATATATTTAAATATATATATATATATAGGGTACACATATATATTTAGAGTATATATACATAATATATGAAATAATAAGAAAAAGATATATATATATATATATATATATATATATATATATATATATATATATATATATATATATATATATATATATATATATATATATATATATATATATATATATATATATATATATATATATATATATAAGTGTACATATATACATAGTTTATATATGATACAAGTAATATATATATAATTGTATATATACATGCATACTCATATATAATATATAAACATATATATATATATATATATAAATAATTAATATATATACTTATAATATAATGCAATATATATATAAATATATATACATATATAATAAAATAAAATGCATACTTATATAATAATATATATAACTCATATATATATATATAGATATATGCATATATACATACTCTATATATATTTATATAAAAAAGAAATTAAAAATACAACTTATATATATATTATTAATATATATATTAAGTTTATGTATATTAGTATATTTTAGTATATATAAATATATTCATATATACATATATATAAATCAAATAGAAAAAAATGCATATAATATAATGTATATATTATATATATATATATATACATATAATTATAGTATAATTATATATATATAATTATATATGTATACATAAATATATATATAGATATATATAAAAAGAAAAGTAAAAATACATATATATACACATTATATTATATAATATAAATAATATATATATATATATATATACACTGTATATATATATATATATTGTAATAATATACTGTATATAATAATAATTATATAATTATATATAATACATTATATATAAATACATATATATGAATACACACACACACACACACACACACACACACACACACACACACACATATATATATATATATATATATATATATATATATATATATATAAACAAAAAAAGAAAAATATACATATATTAATACAATAATATATATATACTGTATAAATATACTGTATTTAAGTATATATTATATATATAGTAATATATATATATATATATATATATATATATATATATATATATATATATATATATATATATATATATATATATATATATAAATAAATATGCATAAATACAGAAATACATATATATATATATATATATATACATATTATATTATATATACTAATATAATATATACTGTATTAATATACAGTATAATAATAAATATATTGTTATATATATATAATATATTTATATAAATACATATATATATATATAGATATATACATACGTATATTAAATAATACGTATTTACGTATTTATACAGTGCTATACCTGACAGGTCAGCAAGGGGGGGCCCACGGCTGGTCGCCGGCGGGAGGACGATGACTGAGCGGGCGGCGGCTGGCCGGAGGGACGGGTGCAGCAGCAACTGCTGTTAGCAATAACAGCAGCAGCGACAGCTTGCGGAGGCTGCAGCGACGCAGGTCAGGGGTGGCGGTGGTGGTGGTTGGAGGCAGTCGGGTGGTGGAGGTAGCTGTTAGGGTTGGTGAGGGTGGAGGTGCTGCCGGGGTGATGGCGGCCGGGGTGGGCATCGTGGGGCGGTGGTGGTGGGTCAGTTCGGTGGAGGAGGTGGCGGCGAGGCATTTGGGGGTGGTGGCGGTGGTCCACGACGGCCGGGGTGGCGGTGAGGGGCAGTTGGGAGTGGTGGAGGTGCTGTGGTGCAGGGTGGAGAGTTGGGGTTCCAGCGGCTGCCAGCGGCGATTACGGCGGCCGGAGGCGGTGGCGTTTGGCTGGAAGGGAGCTGGGGAGGTGGCGAGCCTGTCGGCGGAGTTTGGTCGGAGGTGGTGGCCGGAGTTGGGCGGTGTGGGGTTTGGAAGAGGGGAGGGTCGGGTATATATAGGGTTTAGGCAATGGCATGGGTAGTAAATAGGGTAAAGTTCAAGGGTATTTAGGTAATTTGATATTTAAAATATCTATGGCTGATATTTTGGGATATTTTGGGTGGGTCCTACTGCCACATGGACGGTGTACGTTCACCGGCCAATGAGGTGTTGACACCTCATACTGGAAATTTACATAAAAACCCCTGTAATTTTATAAATTGGAAATAGGTCCTAAAATTGGTAATTTGCGTAATTATGCAATTTGTCTGATAAAAATACCTGATTCCTAAAAATGCTAAAATGCACAGAATTGAGAGGGAAAGCTGTGGAAGGGTCCTGAGGGGATGGGGGTGAGCCTGGGCAGGGGCAGGGCCTGGTATCTGGGTGATACGGGTCACCGTATTTATTAATTAATAAATACTGCGCACGGTGTTTACTAATTATTTAGAGGTAGGTGGGGTCATAATTTTAATACGGTGTCAATATACTAATTATAGTATATTCAAAGTAGAATATTAACGTATTTTTGTTTGGGCAAAACAGGTGCAGGTTGGGCCTCAAATCTCTATTGGAACAGAGATGGGTACAGAGCAAGAAATTAAATAAAAAATAAATACGGACGTTTGTAACGATACTTGTGCGTCTCAAACGAGACTCAAAATAAAGTATCTGGGAGTTGCACAAAATTCAGAAAAATAGACTAACATGTCTAGGACAGGTATGTGAACTTTGTTTGGGGATAACAGCTAGTGTAATGCTCTAATTAATTGGGTAATGGACAGGTGCAAAATCAATAGGATATGTAAGAAAAATAAATTTTAAAAAGTTGCAATAATTCTAATTAGCTAAAAATAATCCTAAATTACTGAAATATGGTCGAGGGAGTTTACAATCTACCCTCCTTAGAATATTTTGTCATCGAATTAAAAACAGACATATAATGAGAACTAAAGATTGATTTGAAATATTAGGACATACCCTGGTTTGGAAATAGATGGGGAAAACATTGTCGAATATCCTCTTCTCATTCCCAGGTTGATTCACCTGGTGCATAATGTCTCCATACAATACGAACTAGAGGGATAGTGTGGCCTCGCAATACCTTCTCGCTACGATCTAGGATCTCTACAGGTTCCTTCTGGTACGATAGGCTCGGGCCGACAGTGATCTTTGAATGGTCCAGCACATGACTTGGGTCTGGAATGTACCTCCTCAGCTGAGATACGTGAAAGACGTCATGTACTCCTTCTAAGGTCTGAAGTAAGGCTAGCTTGTAAGCAACTTCTCCGACGCATTCCAACACATCGAAGGGTCCAATGTACCTTGGACTCAGTTTTCCTCTTTCTCCAAATCTGATAGTACCTCGGGTAGGTGAGATCTTCAAGAACACATGCTCTCCCACTTGTAACTCTAGATGTCGTCGATGTACGTTGGCCCAGTGCTTCTGTCTGTCTTGTGCAGCTCGTAGGTGTCCTTGTATCTTCTTTACTTTTTCCACCGTACGAACGACCAATTCTGGTCCCAAGATCTGTCTTTCGCCAACATTGCTCCAACATACTGGAAACGACATTTCCTGCCATACAATGCTTCAAAGGGAGCCATTTGAATGCTCGCTTGATAGCTATTATTGTAGGAAAATTCCACCAGGTGTAAATGATCTTCCCATGATCCGCTGAAATCAAGCATGCAGACTCTCAGCATATCTTCTAGTGTCTGGATGGTGCGCTCTGATTGGCCATCTGTCTGTGGGTGATAAGAGGTGCTGAACTTGAGGCGGGTACCAAGACTTTCTTGCATACTTCGCCAAAAGTAAGATGTAAATCTCGTATCTCTATCAGACACTATGCTGACTGGTACTCCGTGCAGACGCACAATCTCCTTCATGTACATGTCCGCCAAGACTTCTGTAGATTGTCCGACTCTGAAAGGTAAGAAATGAGCAGCCTTGGTGAGTCTATCTACGATCACCCATACAGCATTACGACCACTGGGACTTCTCGGGAAGCCCGTAACAAAGTCCATCGTAATGTGTTCCCATTTTCACTCGGGTATTGGGAGGGGTTAAAGTAGACCTGCTGATCTCTGATATTCAGCCTTGACTTGCTGACACACCAGGCACTTTGCCACAAAGTGTGCTATCTCTCTCTTCATTCCACGCCACCAGTAGTATTGTCGCAGATTTTTGTACATCTTTGTGCCACCTGGATGTATAAAGTATGTTGAGCTATGAGCTTCTGACATCAGCTCCTCACGAAGTTCTCCATTTGGAACATAAAGACGATCTCCACATCTTAGAGTCCCATCTTCGTGTATGTGACATCCTCTGGATTCCAGCCTCTGTTCTTTGTCGAAGCCTCTGAAATCTTGTATTTGTTGGTAGTGCAGCCTTGATTCTTTCGACCAATATTGATTGTAGCTGGTAGTTTGACAATTGGCCGTCAATTCCTGGCATAATAATCTCTATACCCAACTTTTCTAGATCTCTCAATAGACCTGGTTGGGTGATCATAAAGAATGCCGAGGGTCTTCTGCTTAGTGCATCAGCTACTACATTAGCTTTTTCAGGATGGTACTGCAGATCGATCTCGAAATCCGTTATCACTTCGAGCCATCGTCTTTGTCTCAAGTTCAAATCCTTCTGAGTGTAGACGTACTTCAGGCTCTTGTGATCGGTGAATATCTCCACTCGTTCGCCGTATAGATAATGTCTCCATAGCTTCAGGGCGAAGATGACTGCGACAAGCTCCAGGTCGTACGTCGGATAATTCTTCTCATGAGTCCTCAATTGTCTTGAGGCATAAGCTATAACCTTCCCATGTTGCATCAGGACACAACCTAATCCTTTTCCGGATGCATCGCTATAGATTATGAATCCTCCGGATCCAGATGGTATGGTCAAGATGGGGGCAGTAGTCAGACGCTTTTTCAACTCCTCGAAAGCTTTCTGACATTCCTCAGACCAGATGAACTCCTGCTCCTTGCAGGTCAATCGGGTTATCGGCTCCGCGATTCTAGCAAAGTTTTCTACGAGCCTCCGGTAATATCCGGCAAGTCCTAGAAAGCTTCTCACCTCTGAGACGTTGGTAGGGGTTGGCCATGTCTCTACAGATGAGATCTTTGCTGGGTCAAAAAGTGACACGATCAAGGAAAAACTCATATTTGCTTAGCTTAGCATAACGGCTTTCACGTCTCAGCGTCTCTAGCACTAGTCTCAAGTTTTATGCTCCTCGTGGCTCTTTGAATACACCAAGATATCGTCGATGAATACTACCACGAACTGGTCCAGATATTGGTGGAAGACTCTGTTCATCAGGTTCATGAATACGGCAGGTGCATTAGTCAGTCCAAACGACATCACCAGGAACTCGTAATGACCATAGCGAGTCCTGAATGCTGTCTTTGAAATATCTTCTCTCCGTACTTTGACCTGATGATATCCTGATCTCAAGTCTATTTTTGAGAATACCACTGCTCCCGTTAGTTGATCGAACAGATCATCAATTCGCGACAAGGGGTACTTGTTTTTGATTGTCAAAGCATTGAGGGTTCTGTAATCAATACACATCCTATATGTTCTGTCCTTCTTGGATACAAACAACACTAGTGCTCCCCAGGGTGATGCACTAGGATGAACAAATCTCTTGATTTACAATTCTTCAAGATGTAGCTTCAGCTCGTCAAGCTCCTTCTTTACCAGTCAGTACACATTTGAGGATACCGGTGCAGCTCCGGGTATCAGCTCAATAGTGAACTCTACTTCTCTGTCGGGCGGTAGGCTTGGCAATTCCTCCGGGAATACATCTTCGAACTCTGCAACGAGTGCTGGGGGTGCTATCTCCATCGCCATGTAAGCTCTAGGAGTCTGGCCTACTCCTTGCTCGATGGTACCTCGTACGTATTCGAACTCCGGGTGCCCTGATGGTCTAAAGGTGACACTACCCTTTTGGCAGTCTAGGATAGCATTGTTCTGGCTTAACCAGTCCATGCCTAAGACGACGTCAAAATTTGGCATAGGGAGTACCAGAAATCGCGCTCTTAGCTCTCTACTACAAACAACTACCGAGCATGTTTCAATAATGCTGGTAACCGGAATGATGCCTCCTCCGGTAAGAATTTTCCAGCATTTAGGTAGTGGGGAGGTGGCTAGTTTGTGCGTGGCTACGAAACTACAAGATATGAATGACAGTATAGCGCCA